>JAAGNO010018066.1:0-33671 GCA_033439905.1 Ceryle rudis
TTGATAAATGTTTATAAATATATGAGGGCTGAGTGTCAAGAGGAAAGGGACAGCCTCTTCTCACTCGTGCCCTGTGACAAGACAAGGGGGAATGGATATAAGCTGGAGCACAAAAGGTTCCACGTTAACATGAGGAGGAACTTCTTTACCGTAAGGGTCACAGAGCGCTGGAACGGGCTCCCCAGAGAGATTGTGGAGTCTCCTTCTCTGGAGATTTTCAAGACCTGCCTAGGTGCATTCCTTTGTGACCTGTGCTGGATTATATGATCCTGCTCTGGCAGAGGGTTTAGACTCGAAGATCTCCAAGGTCCCTTCCATCCCCTAACACCCTGTGATACCTGTGAAATATCGCCTCTTGATCCCTGGTTATTTCTGTGCTAGAATTGCTCACAAAACTCCACAAGGGTGGTGGGGTTTTTTTTCAAGGTAATCATGTTTTTTTGTGTGTGTGTGTGTTTTCATGTTATGAACTACTTAAGTATAAAATGCAACAGAATGTCCATCTCAGAAGTTGCCATACTTCAGAGTTTTTTCCTTAAGTTTTTGGTAAAACAAACTAAAATTGACCATAACCTCTATTTTCCTTAGTTACACTGTTTTGATTGTATCATAATACTGAAGGGCACATTTGTCTTTTTGCTCAGACTTACAGAAGTTGTCATATACTGCAAAAACTATTTCACTGGTCCAAATAGTGAAATTTCAGGATCAAGAGGTGCATTTTCTCCCACCAGGTGACAGGAGGCCTGTGCAAGGCACCACCTTCATGGTAAGGCACCATTTAATCAAGGTAAGCTTTTAACTTAGGTGTGGCATACTTGACAATGAGGATGAAATAATAATGAAGAATCATCTGAAAAAGACCATCTATGGAAATTGTATTGGAAAGAGGATTTTTTAATGAATAGAGAATATGGGATTGAGACTGAGACTAAAAGCATACCAAGAAAGAGAAATATCTTGGTATCACTGAAAAGACACTTAAAACTCTTTAAATGTTATCTGAAAAACACAGAAACATGCAAGAGTTTTGACTTCTCCCACCCCATCCCAGGAGATCTAAATATATTTAAGTCCACCAAGTGTGTGTCTGTGTACACACCCATACTTGTCATCAAGAAACAACACAGAACCAGCAACAAAGGTCAGCATCTCTGATGTAAATCAGACATTAAGAGAAGCCTACCATACTGCTTTTTTTCTTTGATGACAGATGTGCCAAGTATGTGGGTTACTGGTCCACATCCTCCCAGCCTAAATTCTATCAGAGCCCAGCAAAGCCAAAGGCATCAAAGAAGTTTCAAACTGAGTTTAAAGTAGCAGCATGGGGTGGAAACTGGTCAGAGTTTGCAATAGTAACCATTGCACAGGTTTTTATTTAGGCATTTCTTCTATATGTTAAAATATAATTAAAATATTAGGCAAAAATGTTACATTTAAAAAAAAATTCTGGAACTGTCTTATTATTGTTTCATAATGAGCATTGTTTACTAGATTTTTTAAAAGTTTTTTTTTTTTTTTAGCTTACATTAGATGTCAGCTCTGACATGTTTCCATCTCACTCTCAAAGGAATGGAGTCTCTCTGTCAAACTCTCTTAAGGCATGTTTGAAGAACACTATCTCTGCTTTTTAAATTAATAAAAAATTCAGTAACATGTATATTCTGTGGCTGAGACGGAAACAATAATTGGTTTTCTGGATCCTGAGGAAAACCTACATTTAATCATGAATATAAAATGTTTTCTGGACATTAAAAGTGGCTAGAGATGTGAGGGCAGTAAGATAATGTTATATTTTAAGTTAAATTACTTTCTTCATCAAAGAGAAAAGGAACTGGAAAACAATAATCCATTAAAATCAGATTGTACATTTTAAATTAGTAATTGAAAGTATTGTAGCTAATTATTTTTTCCTCTCTCTATCTCTCTCTTTGGAAATAAAATAGTATCCTTTTGAGTATAGGTTATGACAACTTGCCTGTAATAAATGCAACAAGAGGCTATAGAGTGAGTTACTACAAACAGAGCATTTATAACATTTATGGAGGATTAATGTATGAAGAAGTCCACTGCTGGGATCTAAAATCATTACTGGCAGCAAGCCTTTTATCAGGTACTTGACACATGCATGAGAACATGGCAAAGAATCACAAAATCACCTAGATGGGAAAAGACCTTTAAGATACAGTCCAATCATTAACCTGAGAAGACCTTGACTAAACCATATCCTTAATCCCTACATCTATTATAGCCCTTGAACACCTTCAGGGGTGGGGACTCCACCATTGCCCTGGACAAGCTGTTGTAATGCCTGATAACCCTTTCAGGAAAAAAAGTCTTCCTAATATTCAATCTAAACTTCCCTTGGTGCAACTTGAGGACATTTGTGTTGAACAGACTAACCCCCACCTCTCTATAACCTCCTTTCAGGTAGTTGTAGAGTGTGAGAAGGTCTCGCCTGAGCCTCCTTTTCTCCAGGTTAAACCCCAGTTGTCCCAGCTCCTCCTTGTAAGACGTGCTCTAGACTCTTCACCAGCTTTGTTGCCCTTCTTTGTATGTGCTTTAGTACCTCAGTGTCCTGGGGGGCTGAAAAATGAACAAGTACTCAAGATGCGTCCTCATCAGTGCCAAGTACAGGGGTAAAATCCTGGTCCTACTAGACACACTGTTCCTGAGAGAGGCCAGGATGCTGTTGGCCTTCTTGGCCAACCTGAGTGCACTGCTGGATCATGTTCAACCACTTATCAATCAACACCCCCAGACCCCTCCCTGCTGAGCAACTTTCCAGCCACTCCTCCCCAACCCTGTAGTGCTGCCAGGGTTTGTTGTGTCCAAAGTGGAGAACTTGGCATTTGGTCTTATTGAAACTCTTACAGTTTGTCTTGGAAAGAAAGAATAATATCCAGATAATGTCTGTGAACACAATTCATCAAAGGTTTACCTTAAAGAAAAAATATTTCTTTCTTATTTCATTAGCTTTCCTTATAATTAATTTGATATATTGAGGGTTTTGTTTCTAATCTGTGTTAAAATATTTATTCTTAGTGCATATACTGAAAATTATGTAGATCTTTGATTCTGATATGCTGCAATAAAGATACAAAAAATTTCTCTCTGTCCTACATTGCAATATATCTAGTCCTCAAGCATGTTTTTTATGTAAATTGGAACAATATCAACCAGTGAGCAATTACAATCTCCAAGAACATGAGTGTACAAACAAAGAAAAAAAATTGAGTTGAACTCAATTAGATTCTAAAGCAGAGGTTAAAGTGACATTTCTGGTAACTTGGAGCTTGCATTTCACTATTTCTAATTTAGCTATTACTCTAACAGTTGTTCAAATTCTGCAAAAACTAGTGACTTCTACCTGACCTAATTTTTCTATGCTGTGTAACTGTGAGATGATCAGTCAGGTGTGAATCTTTCTACTTTACTGTTGCTCAGACTGGGATGAATCACACCCTGCAAACACTTATCTCCCTTCACTGACTTTAGAGAGAGTTGGGGGTGACCAGCGTAGATTCGGACATTTCCAGTGCAGGTGCTGAACTGAATGACACCCCACATTGTGCTTTGCAAAGGACACAGGCAAAAGGCATAACTAAAATCTTCTGTACCTCTACCATCACTTGAATCTAAACATCATTCTTTAGAAATGAAGGTGCAACAAGCATTTATGGTAATTGGGGATACCGACATGCAAAATGGAACAATTTCTGAGCACTTTTCTGTCATCCATGTGCATTACATAGCAGTCTGTGTTTATTTGGAATCTCATTCAATGATGAAAGCAGATACTTCCAGTATTGCACTTATGTACTGCTCTGAATATAAATATATTCTTTAGGATAAATTAAAATTGTTTATAGCTCTTCTGTAGGAGGACAAATGTAATGAGAAGTCAGTGGTTCTCATTATACTTCTGCACTGATCACAGAGTTGGCAAATACTTTGTATCTTTGGGAAAAATGAATGAATTTGTTGACTATGACCATATTTCCTTAAGCACAGAAGTCTGTGTTGAGCTTCCCTGCAGTATCCAGAAGATGAAATAATAACAGATTCAGACAGAAGAGGGGCATGCCACACAAGAATCTGATTTTTCAACTGAAGGGACCACTTGTCCAGGAATCACTTTGAGAATAAAGATACTTAAGGAACAGAAAAAAAGCACAATATGCCAGAGATTACTTTGAAGAAGATTTTGTTTCTGCTGCTAGGAGGTAGCAAAACATCTTGGGGTTTTTTGGTTGTTTGGGAATTCTTTTTTGGAGGTGGTGGTGTTTTCTTTTGTTGTTGTTTTGTGGGTTTTTTTACTTTTTGTGAGGAATGTGTATCTTGCTTGTCAGTTTGGCAAGAGAGGGGCCATATCTTCGTCTAATTTCAATTTTGGCTGAGGAAAGTCAACAGGCCTTGACTACGTGCGGCATTTACCCAGCTCATTGAATAAGATTTGCCAACAGGGACTCAACAAGGAGAAGCATCTCCATTTTCATCAACCAATATTGCTTGGTCAGAGACTGCATGAGAGCACAAGTCCACTCTCTATTTTCCTTGGGATGTTCCTTACAGCAGCTAACTGGAGAGGAGAGGGGTGAACAGATACATCCATCACTGAGATCTGCAACCATGGAGGAGGGCTGCTTTCTGAGAGAGAGGAGAACAAGCAGAGATGAAGGAAGAACGAATCCTTCTTAGTGCCAGCAAGAAAACGGGCAAGACAGGATCTATTTTGGAATAAAATCAACTAGACCTTAGTTTGAATGGAATGATGAAGAACAGAACAAAGTGCAGTACTCACTAAAATAAAAACAATGTTAAAAAAAATCCCTTAAACTCCAAATAGGAAAACTATTCCGTCCAGACTCAAAGGCCATCTTTTAAGAATCATTGGTATTTGTTTCTGCATACCACAAGACATTTATTTAATTAGAGAAACATGCTTTCATTGCATTCTGAGTCAATTAAATGGAAAAAAATACGTTTCTTATAAATTTTGAAGGGTTTGTAAAACCTCAACTCTCTCTGGATTCTCTGATCCTTAACCTTACTAATTATGTGCTTTGTTTTCATTACGAATACCATTTAAACTTCACAAACTCCTTTTACTCCTTCATTTCCAATGCCATGTAGCATATGTGCGCAAATAGCCCACTGTAAGTAATTCCTCAAAGCATCCCCTGGTCTGACTTTGGTCACACTGAAACAATAACTTTCTCTTGCACTCATGAGATAAATGAAACCCTGTTGTATCAGAAACAAAAACACAGTGGGTAACTGTCCATGCGGGGGCATAGGGACACCTTCCATTATTTTTCCTGCTTGATGTAAGGATGGCCAAAGCTTCAGTCTGCTGCAGTACCTGTGCTGTGTCTTTTCAAGCAGAAACACAGCCAGCCCTCCTGAGCTTTGCAGGAAATGAAGGAGCTAACTACAAGACCGATGTAGCATGGATGCATGCTATGATGTGTATAAAGTCTAAGATCAGGGAACGCAATGTCTATTTATAGCAGTGTCTTGGATATTATATGCAATGAGTATAACATACCATATATACACCAGAGATTCACATGAATCCTGCAATGTGGTGCTTCCTAACTTCTGTGTGCTTAACCATACAACCTTAACATTCCCTGAACATTCTCCAATGGAATATCTATCAGCCCACATAATCAGCTTGCAAGTTACTCCCACAGAGAAAGATGTTTCAGATTGTCCTCTTCCCAGAGACATTAATTAATGCATTTTCGTTTTGAAATGCACTACTTTCCAGCCAGCATGTCCTGCTGTAGATTAAAAAGCTTTAAATCTTCATGGAGTATGGCTCCCCAGGAAGGTTAAAAAAAAAATACTTTCTGCATCCATTTTCCTAGGGGCTTTTCTGTTTTTCCCTTGCACTAAAGCTATTATACACAGCTTGAATTCTGGGAAGACATGATACTGTGGAAATCCAAGTAATTATACTATTCTCTGTCATTTTTCCCAACTATTATTATAATTTCTGCTCTTCCTTTCACTTTTTTTCATCTGGTTTTATCTGCTACAAACATCACTTGCAGGTTATTACTTGCAGAGAAAATGCTAGCTGAAAATTGGTGATAGATTGGTGATATGTAAATGATTGCATATTAAGTGCCCCAAATTACAAAATAGCCATTAGGGTAACCTATTTACTCTGAATTCTTGCATGCTGGGCAATTCTCAAGTATTTTAAAGGTTATGCACGAATTCCCTCTATGAAATTACACATGTAGTGCACTGTTCTTTATTAAAAGCAATAGAATGTAAAGATGTGAAAAAGCATGGGATCCTTGGTAAAGCTAGAAAGCATTTTTGGGTGGCACCACAGACCCTGTAATAAAAGCTCACAGTTGAGTAGTTATAGTTGAATGTCAATTCCTGAGTCAAATAAAGCCCTGGAATAACCAAAGACAGATCCATTAGTTTCTAACACCTAGCCCAGAAAACAAAGCAGAAAGCTGGTGTGTATAGTTATATTTTATGAATGGATCATTTTTTATAGAATTATTTATCATATGTAGATCTTTGAAACAGGAAAAACAGCTGTCAGTGCAATTTATATATTAGCTAAAAAATAAAAATCATAAAAGAACATTGCATTGTCTTTTAATTGTTTTTTATCTAATAAAGAGAGTGCATTACTAAAACCCTCTGTTTTCAGAAAAAATGGCACTGGGGAGGATACAGTAGATGAAATGATAAACTAGTTTTATTTTTATGCTCAGTATTTATAGGTAAAAATGGCTTCAGCAAAGGGAGTTCAGCTGAGAAATTTTAATGTACACAAGTTTGTGGGCCAGACTGTGATCCAGGGAGTTACACAACAGATGAATTTAGCCACCTGTGTTCATAAAGCTTCCAAATTCTAACATATACAAGTAGGTAGCAAACCAAAGATTGACTATTGGAAGTTTTAATGGCCTTGAGAGGTGCCCTTGAGACTTGATGTAGCAGGTAACATTGCTGCCTGTATTAAGTCTCCAAGCTCCTTCGGCTGTGCAAAGGCATCCATGATGCCTAGCTTGGCAAAGACAAATGCCATGGAATGGGGATATGTGCCTCAGCCAGAGTACATCAAACAAACATCATGTGTTGTCACAGGCCACATGAAGTCAGGCTTCTAGCATGAGGTCATCAAAGCTTACTGTTGCAGTCTGGCTGTGCTCAAGATATTGTCCCAAAGGTGGACAATGATCAGTTAAGCTATTTGACAACACTTGAGAGACCATTGGATGAAATGGGACTGGCACAGACCAGGAGCAGAAAGGAAGGAAGTAGGTAGTTAAGGATTCTGACCTTTTTTTTTTTGTCAGAAAACATGCCATAATGCCCAGTATTGTTATTTATTTTGAAGGACATTTTATTTCTGTTTCTTGAAATGTTGGGTGTTATTGGTGGGGAGTACAGGTTGATAGGACACCTCCCATAATTGCCAAGAGACTTACCTAAGGGAAAAGATATTTTGAGCATGTTTGCAATTTCCTCTAAAGATGAATGTGTGTGATTGTTTTAAAAGGATTAAATTGGTACTCTTTGACGGATCTTTACCAGGTTTTATGAATGCTTTGACCAAACAGTGCGGGTGATAAATTCATTATGGGTGATAAACACATTACAGAAGAGGCCTAGTATCGTGAGGCTGACACAAGGCCTTCTGTCACTGTCAGCAAAATTGCAAACTATAAAACTTCCACTCCTATAAATTATGATCTTGGCACACGCTCCTCTTCCATCTCCCCCTCTCAAAGGGTGAACTTAGACAGTTGTATAGTTGCAACTGCTATCTTCAGTCCCAAAGCTCACAAATCCCTACCTATTTTTGTTAAGCAGTCCTGATTCTCATCTGGTTTCTGACATTTCCTCATTATCACCTAAATTCCAGAGACTGAACAGGAATTCCTGTCTTCCTTCCCTGCCCTTCCTACAGATATCCCCACCAGCTTTCCTTCAGTGCACAGTCTTGAGGAGAGCTTTCCTTCCTGTAATCTTGCTTATGAAAGTGCTGTTTGGTTCTACCACCTCCTACCGATGAAGATCTTCCCCTCCAACTCTCCAACACCTGTAGGATGACATGAGACGGACATATATTGCAAGGAAGGTCATGTTAAGGAGAAAAAGTCATGATGTAAACCTGCATCTGGAAAATGTATTACTTAAAAAACTTCTTTGAAAACTATGCCTTTCTAGATGGGACATATATTATAGACTGTACAGTTAAGTGTCCTTGACTAATGAGTTAAGTATTTGTAGCTGCTGTCCTCACCTAAATCCAAGTCTCATGTTCAGTTCTGTTCTCCATGTCTTTGCTTATCTGAGGCCTAGATGCTTCCCTGGTCCCTATCTTAAGGACTTCAGACCACATATTTACTAGAATTTACAGACAATTGAATGTTGAAGAAACCCTCCAGTCAACTGAGATCCAAGCATTTTTAGAAACTGCAGACTGGTTTCTCTGTCCAACTGATGTAACAGGAGGTACTTAGACAAATAAATCACTATATTTGATAGCACACATACACCATGTGGCAACTCTATCACCTGGTAACATGACAGAAGTATATTCAAACAGGATTAAGGAAGTAATGTCACAATGGTTTTATTTCAGTGCCAAGGTGAGTTTTCTGAAGGATAGTTCAGTAATAGCTGAATGGCTCAGTGCCACAGAAAATTTTTCTTCTGCTTCTGTGAATTGAGCTGTTTTCTGCTAAGTTAGTGAATTGAATTGACTCAGTAAAAGGTCTTAGAGATAACACAAATAGAACAAAGGAGGGATGGGAGCCCAGCTTTCCAGTTTAAGAGCAGGCAGAGGGTGATGGGGAGCAGGCAGCCCCTTTCCACAGCTCTCTGTACTGTTGAATCTGGCAACAGGGTACACTGTTATAATGTGGAAATTTGGACAGAGACATTTAAAGAGAAAACCAGTCAAAGTCAACAAGGCCTCACTACAGGGTAATATTTGGTCTCAGGGTGTTTTGTTTCTGAATGTTTTCATCTTAATTATTACTTTTGTGGTGATATTGCAATACTATTCACAATAGTGTATAGTGTTATGCAATATATTGTACAACTTGAGGAAGACTATCGCTGTTGCAGTCTCAGCCCAAATTCCATGTATATGGGAATGAAGCATGCATATATCTTTAGATGCATCACTACAAGCTCAGAGATGAATTCTTACTTGTAAAAAATTAGTATTTCAAAGGGAGCAGAAAATAGCTCTTGCAATGGTATGGCCAGCTGGTGACTGTCTCATAACAAGGCCTTTTTTACTCTCCCTTAGATATAATTTACTAGAATTTTACTTAGAGATGCAACAAATTAGCAGCTATTCATTTTATAATGAAGAAGGCCTCATGTAAATCAAAGCTATGAATAGATAATCAGAATTTATTTGGACATAAAGTGTTATTTGCCAGGCTAATATTTCAATATTGAACTCCATACTGCTATCACTACTATCATAGACCATTTTATGCAGTTATTTTAAGTTCTTATGTCATTACATTACCTCTGTTTAATTCTACATGGTACCTGTAGCTATTACTATACCCTGCATGAAAGACCACCAGAAAAGGACAAAATTATTCTTCTTTGGGTATATAAAATGAACTCATCTCCCCTCAGGTCTGAATAACCATTAAAATGGAGCCTTTTATTCTCCAGGAACAAAGTCTGTTCTGGGGATTCAACAATATGATTACATGCAGGTTTTACATAACTTCAAACAACAGCAATTAAGAACAAATAATCCAACACTGGTTCATTTAAACTAACCACAAAATCTGCATAACTGCATCAGTTTAAACTCCTCATCTATATGCCTTCTAACACCCAAACAGTTTTGCACTTCAGTTCCATCAGTTAATATTTAGCTTGGCCACCAATAGCTCAATGCAGGGTTGTTTTCCAGGATGCCCAGAAAATGTTTCCCATTGTTAGGGTACTGATGTTAGTTGGTAAAACAAAGGGCTGAGGCTGATGGATTGAGGTTCTTGTTATTGCTGTGCCTCTCCTTTGCCCCTGAGCTTCTTTCTCTGTGCAAGTAATCCTATTGTTCTGAAGAAATGGTTGCCAATTAGATGGGCAATTGGTTTACCATGTCTGAGGTTTTTGCAGTGGTTTTGGATGAAATGTGTGTGACCACAGAACACAGAGCATGTGGGCAGCAAGGACAGCATGCCTGCAGTGCCTGGCCACACATCCCCAATCTGCTAAGAAAGCAGGTATCCAGAATCCTGGACAATGGTATAAAACCTTCAAAATCCGGAAGGGAGCTTTTAATTATAACCTCACTTAATTTCACAAATACGTATGTGTGAAAATTCAGATGCATGAGAGCTCAAGAGCCTTTATGGCATCTGTGTGCATTCTTTCCTCTCTGATGGTCATCTGTGCTTAATGATTTAATGACTTTGTCTTCAAAGGCATGTAACTGCCAAATTTTGGATAAGTAACATTTTAAATTCAAAAATCTCAGTTTGTATTAGGTGTCTAAAAGGGACTTGTGCCTATGACCTATGTAGGCACCTAAAAATTAGATATTAAAGTGTGAACTAATCACACAACGCTCTCTTAAATCTATGTAGAAAAACTGATATTCCCCAAGGTTAGTGAACAGAAGTCCAACTAAATCTGACAAATCTCTGGAAGTAAGCATTTCTTTCTAGTGTCTACAAATTAAGCCTTTTGTTACTAGTTCATGGCAGGAGGAAGTTATACCACATATCCCCTTTGGAGGTTCTGTGCAACAGGTTCCTCTCCCTGAAAGGGTCAAGAATCCTTTAGCACAAGAGAGCCAGTGCTCTGTATCATTAGCCTGACTGTCAATAGCACAGCTGGGGCAGCACAGAGTTCCAATGGGTGGTGGATTTTTCCCTACATGTATTATCTGTCTGAACAGCTCCACATTTGCCTCTGCCTGTTTGTCACCCAGATACAGTTGTACATTACCCTGTGGCTCTCTATGCTGGTCTTTCATGGTGAAATTATTATTATAACTGTGCTGGAGAACCTATGTGGTTATTAGGTCATGCATTTTCTTATCAAGTTATACACGTTATGTGGGCATGTAACACATCCCCACGAGTGGCAACCTTAGTTCTTACTTGTTTTAATGACTAAATAAATTAGCTGTGAATATAAAGCAATATCTTCAAGCAATCATTGTACCAGGCCAGAGAAAATATTCAGAAAGTATGAAGGAAGTGAAAATAAGTTGAACATGTGCTTAAGTGTTTTATCACTTTTGCTAAGACTGATTTTTCACAGCTACACATGTATATCACTCTCATTCATCACCCTGCCCTCATCCAGGGACTCAGGGTCCTCCAGAATAAGAATGAGAGCTTTAAATCCCTGTCAGCCAGCTGAAGCTGTGCACCATATAACAAATTTCTTACGTCCCCAAAGGTGACCTCAAACAATTTTAATAAATCTTTAGTAATGTATCTTCTGTATCTCGAAGACACAAAGGTCAGATGGTGCTATTCTGACTGACCCTGACCTGTAGCTGTTCCCTCCATGACTGTAGCAGGACTGCTCAGGGAGTAATATACAGCAGTTGTGATCATGAAAGGCACAGCTTGGCTGTTCAAGACCAGGCAGTCCTTCTAGCACCAGAAAATGGTCACTGCCTGCCCGGCCATGCTCAATTTGCATGCCCAGGGGAGAGGAGGCACCTTGTCTGCAGGGTCCAGTACAGCCCTGCCAGAGCACACTGCTAGCACCAATTGTCTGCAGATTTAATGGAGCTGTCTCTGTTTTAACCAAATCTTCTTTACACTGATTCTTCCTGGCTGCCCCTCGGTGATTTCCTTGTTTGGTTTTAATATTTTAATTTTGCCAAAAGGTTAAGTCAGTGCTTCACCTGCTGACGAGGTGTAACAGCGCTGCAGTGAATGGGGAAAAATAAAAAAGGTGCTTAGCTCAGCTGAACTCCCTCTCTTGCCACCATAAAATTAATTGTTACCATTATCTATCTGCTTTCTGGAGACCATCAACTTACCTGCTACACAAACTGTAACAGCAGTAACAGCAGCTGGACCTGACATACAGCCTTGCCCTTGGTGTATTAAATCATTCTGATGTAATGTCTAACAAACCACATGACTCACCTATTAAACCTTTTCAGGGGCATGTGCTCTGGCAGTAGGAGAGATCTTGTAATGAGGCCAAACTCACAGAGGATAAAAGGAACATATTATGAAAACAAGCTATTGAATGCGTGCATTCTAATTTGAGTGAATGCATTTGGACATGTAAGAGCTTTGCTGTTTCGGTGTAAAATGTTTCCAATTTCTTCTTATTTCCCATTGCAAAGCTGATTGAGTCAGCAGCAGCTTGCCACTTGCATTCCAGGTGGTGTGATATGTCTCCTCATGCACTAACTCATATAGGTCATTAATATGCTAAATAAGTTGTAGCCAATTGGCTCCCATGGTGACAGCTCCAAAAGCTTCATGAATAATCAATGGAGCACCTGGAGGCATGAAATTTTCATACAAAGAGTTTCTAGACTTTTGCATTAAGCTTTGAGCAGGGACAGACAAGTGATAGACATGACTAGCACTTTGAGGAGTTTCAAAAATAAGAAGTGTTATTTTAAAAGAAAATAGCAATTTTATTAAAATAAGAATGAATCTAAAACTCCATCTCCTGGTGTGTTTCTAAGAAAGGCACCTAAATTGATTCCCTTGCTGTCTTTTGGACAGAAGCTTGTTTTAGAGTTGCTGAGAGCAAGTGGGAATACTTCAGCTACTCTACATAATCTGAAATAAATTCATTGCAGAATAATAAGGATTCACTGTTGAAATGAAACAGTTCCATCTTTAGAAAATCAATGGATACTTCTTTTACCTATTTTCTCTACAATAAGTAGAGTAAAAATCATGTGAGCTGAATGACACTGGCAAGCGTAATGAGAAGGGTGACAGTTCACCCTCTTTTTAAAGGCAAGCACCTTTCTGACATTGTTTTCAAGTATTAATGTATTATCTCATAAGCCCTTTCAGACAACTTCATTACTGAAACAAGCAGACCACAGGCAGAAGATGTTTCATTATTTGATAGAGCAGACCAGAAAATCAGTTAAGCCTCCCATAGGGACTGTGAGGATGATAGTTGTGGTACTGCTTCATACTTTCCCCAAAGAAGTTTATTCCTCATATGTTTCCAGTGCTGGAAAGAAGAAACTGAAGATGTGCTGGCCAGTCAGTAGGTGTCCCTTACTACAGAGACTGCAAATAAAATGCACTTCAGTCTCAGCTGTGTTTTGGGTGTTTCACACAGGAGCCTCAGTAAAATATTTGTGCTCTTTGCCATCTATTCCAATGTCAGCCTGGGTCATCAATAAAAGGATTGGAGAATTCAGGCTGCAGAAACATCATCAACACCATCATGAAGACCTCAAGTACCAAGAGATTTGCTGGTGAGGAAAATGTATGGATGGTGGATCTAATCAAAACTGGCACAGCTAGTGCTGTCTGAATAACTTAAGAATTATTATTATTTTTTTTTTTTTCCCCCACCTTGATCACATCTAAGTGAAAAAGAGATTGTAAATATATTACCAACATGTCTCCAAATAAGCAGGGGCAGCCCTTACGTTGAGATTAGTGGAGTCTGTCCCCACCACAACGTCACAAAACTTGCTAAAATCTTTCTTTGCTCTCTTTTTTAACAGTGACATACGATAACAATATAACACTGGAGAGACAATCTATAGGGTTGGTAGAAGGTAACACATAACTGGAAGGTAACGTGTGAAAACTCTAGTGAGTTTCAACAGTTTTTTGGGTTTTTTTTCCCCACTAAGGTTTAACTTGATGCTCTACAGAGTTCTTGTGCATTTGTGTACCCACACAGCAGCACTCTGCAGCAATTGTGCTGGCTGACCCAGGAATGCAGGCACAGGCAAAGGTCGATTTAGGCCAAGCATTAAAAAGGGGTACACAAGAGTAAGTACAAGGTTCTTTATGAGGTATTGGTATATTCTAATGTTTTCTTAAAGTGACAGAACTACAAATTCTCTTTTTTTTAGTAGTATCATGATAATGAATAATTTACACTGTTCTTGTTTTGTACGATGTTGTTCTCCTAAACTTGTTGCATTGTATGCTCTGACAATACGGAAAAAAATCCCCACACAGAAGTGCGTACACATTTGTATGCACACACAAGTCTACCACGCAATTTTCTTTTGAGATCAACCATCAGTTAAAAGCACTGAAGGTGTCTTGGCAGATGTCTCGGCTTGGATACCAATATTCTGAAATCCTATAGCACTTTAATTCACAAATGAACAAATCAGGGGTTTTCCCTATTAATCCCTTAAGGACAAACCTAAAACATTCACTATCAGTAGAGTAATGGCATTGACTTCTGAGGTGAAATGTTTCTCTTGTTGGAGAGATAGAAAAGGCCATCAAAAGGCCATAAACGAATACTCTTTATAGACTATAGCAATTGAAAAGAAAGTAAAATATTTTGACTTTCTTATTTTTGGATGGTGAGGCGAGAGATGTGCTCTCCAGTGGGGCACATTAGAAAGGTGGACCTCCACAGCTCAGCTCCATAGCAGCTCCACAGGCTGGCTTGAGTTTGCTCAAGTCCTTCTAGAGACAGGGTTTTCCAAGACAGAGCCCTCCTGCCAAGGTGATAAATCATGTTCTTAGAAAAGTGAAATAGTCTTCTGAAAAGTACTAATTTACCCACACTATCTTATTGAAAATTTCCTCCCCACAGTGTCATATGGTACTGTAGATAGACTTTGTGTTAAACCACACCAGCACCCTATCTCAAAAACATGATAGGTGGCACTGGAAACCTCCTGACTCTGAAGATGATTGAATTTTTTTTCCTCTTGAGATTTCTTCTCTTACATCTGCTTCCTCCAGGTTTGTCTATGTAAGATTTTCCTTTCTTCAGTTTCCTTTCAGAGTTCTGTGTCCCATATTTATTAAGCTTTGCAGCTTTGTTACCAAATCAAGATTATACAATTTGGAATGACACATTGATTGTCTATATAAGAAATTAAATGCCACACTGCATATAAATATCTTTCCATTTGAAAATACAGTGCATGACTTAAAGTAGGGACGATCAATACTTGCAGTGACTGATGGAATATTAGGGATGCGGTGTAATTCATGTGTGGCTTGTTATGGCCTCTCTACATGTTAAACCTTACAAATACTTTACACAGAATAGCATCTGCAGTGTCCTCGCTTCTATTTAAACTTAAACTTTACACTGTATGGAAGAATCTTACATGAGATAATTACTAACCGGGATAAAAGCATGACTGTGACATTTCAAACATGCATCTTTCTAAATTCTGTTACAGGCATTTGTAGTATCTAAGCAGCTATAAAACAGATTGGTTGCATCTCTTCTGACATTTTATGTGTGCAGGTCCTCTGTGCTACATGAATATCACAACTACTTGTGGTATTTTAATACCTTCCTAGATCACAGCTGAAAACTTGCCCTCATCAAAAAGGACAGAAATGCCATTGAATTGAGTTACGCCAGATTTTTTTTATCCTATATTTGCAAAATCTCCTGTGATCAAGGGTTCAGTGAAAGTCTGAATATAACTATGGTGGTGATTAATGTGTCAATTTGACTGATATTTAAAAAATATATCTAAGTAAAAGACTTTTCTTTCACACAAGAACAACAGAGAATATTAAATGAGGATTTACTGTGCTCTGCTAGGCTTGAGCCTTGGGATCACCTTAGATTATAGAGGGTGCACTTGCTGACTTGTATACAGGAGCTGGGACTTGACTGGGTCTGCACTGCTACTCTGCAGCAGGATGAGGCCCAGCCTTTCTCACCCAGGAGCCAAGAGGCCCTCCAGCAAGTTCACCAGCCTAAATGAGCAGATGATCAAGGCAGCACAACAGCGTAGAAGTAAACAACACGAATCAACAGTTGTGAAGATTGAGATACCGCTGTTGACCTCACTAGGTCTCTGACTTAATTTTCCTGCTATAAATAAAAAATTGCTTTAACCCTTTTAAATATTTGAGAATTTTGGATAAAAAAAGCATAGAAGAGGTGAAAAAAAAATTAGCCTTTATAGTTTATTTGATACAGAAATCCTATTTATCCTGAGAGTAATATGGTGTGTCCACTGGGTTTCACTGTCCTCATTGTTCATCTTCAGACAGAAACATAGGAAAAGTATTTGACACCTGTAACTGCTTTGTCTAAATTCCTTTTTAACTAAATTGAAAGAGAACCTGTCAGGAAATAAAACATGTCACAGAGGGTTTGCCCTGCAAAGTCATCCCATGTTTCATCATGAGGCTACTAAATACTTCAGCTACCATATAGCATTGGAAGAATTGTTCCCCATTTACATTGAAGACAAGCTTCCCAGGGTGCAAATCAGGTGTTCTAGAGTCTCCACGTGGCCAAAAGCTTCAAAAATTGCTGTACACTTCATGAAACAGAAATATACTACACCCACAGATGTTTTTAATAATTGCTTAGCTGACATTCACCAAAGTTAGAAAATCCATAAGCATATTTTATGTTATGAAAGGTAGGACATTACAAAACTGGTAAAATCACACAGTCTTTGTACTTAAGCAGCTTCAAGCCCTGATGCACATCTTAGTTCACTAGGCAGTACTGAGCTTTGGATGTTTTGTTTTGATTAGAACCTCTCCTGACTTGGAGCAGTTTTCTACTTGCAGCCAGTATGATCAGTGTTGCAGGTTTAATGTCTACCAAGTACTGCTGCTGTGAGGTTCACTAAATAAATACTGCATTCTTTTGCATATTGAAAAGTATGTTTTTATAGATAACTCACAGCCCCAGTCCCATGAACAACTGTGAACTTTTGTGGAGTTTAACAACTGTGAACCTCATGGCTTTGGAAGTATGTGAGGAACTGAGGTGAAATGAATACTGTCTATTTTCATATGGTCACTGTCTAATGTACACATGCAATGTGAATGTGGACATCTGAGCTATATTTTTGAGGTTACCTTTAAATTAATAGAAGAAAAATAAGTATTTTAAGGGACAGATTAATTTGATTCACTGTAGATACATGCTTAAGGATGAGGCCAGTCATTTTTTAATTCCTTTCAATTGTCTTAAAAGTGGCCAAGGTTGAATAGTTAAGATGTAAATATCTAACCTGTAAATGTCTATGTGTGGAGAGATGAATCCTCACTGCAGAGTCCAGCACATCTGGTTAATCAAATTCAGAGAAAAATCACTGTGAAATGTGGATACTTAGATGAAATATATGCTATTTACAAGGTGGTTTCAAAACATCATCTTTCTTAATTGCTTAGGTAATCACAGTAATGCTATGTTTTATTGTGATCTTTTCAAACATCACTGTAAATTATTGTGAAGCAGTATTTGAGCTCCTCATAGCTACAGCAATTAAGTCAAGTGGAATTCTAAATTAGAGAGTTATATTTACAAAAACTGACAAGAATATTCTCGAGCTTTGTCTACAGCATACATTATTCCTGGGTCTTATCCAATGGCATAAATACTGTTTTACAACATGTAAAAAATGTCATGTAAAAAAAAATCTTAGATATGCTTATCTAAGACTAAGTATTATGTCAGTTGTTTGTTTATCATCATTGATTGTTACAGTAATACTATTTCAAACCTACTATCTCTTGAAAATATTTATTCTCATAAACTTCAAAGGATAAATAATTTCCAATAGAGGCGTCATAGATCCTGATCTCAGCAGCAGCTTCTCTCAATCTCTTACCTAATATTTTCCTTTTTCTTTTTCCTTCCTGATACAGGAGGTAATGGCCTCGATCAGTGGAAGGATCCTGAGTAGGACATTGAACTGCTTTGATTCAGTCTGGAGGTTTGGATGTAGAACTTCAGCACATTAGAGACGTGCTTCAGAAATCAAAGCAATCACAGACTGCCATCAAATTTGACCAAACTACCATCTTCATTTGGAATGGTCTTCTATCACTATTTATCATGCTATGCCACTTTCCATCATTTTTGAAAGATCATGGAGAACAAAAGAGGTGCCTGAGGACTGGAGGAGAGCCAACATTTTCCAGTACTCTTTTCCAAATTTGTTCCCCCTTTTATTAGTATTTCTTGCTACCTCTAAGCAGTAGACACTGGTCTGCTGTGAACAGGTTGCTTTTTTTTTCCCCATGTGAAAATGGAAGCCACCACTCATCCCTCTGCAGGTCAATTTTCTGTCAGCTGCCTGCAGACAGATGGCCCCTCCATTCCCTCACCGTATTATGAGGAAGAACTGTTTATCAACACCAAGTGGACTGATGCATTGTGTGGTCACAGCTGGATTTGCTGCTTGAAGCAGTACAGGTGCCAGAAGCTGCCTTCATGCAGGGGCCAGGAGTCTGCCACCCTGGCAACCAGCCTGGAAGAGCAGCTGTGGGGGCTGTTTCTCAGCCCCACTGCCTTCTCCACCACTGCCTGCACACAAATACTTGGTCCTTCAACCTGTGCTTAGCTGCCTTGAAGCCTTTTCATTATGTCTCATGTTTTATGCAGTAATTTTTTTACTGGTAAGAATAACTGAGGCGTTTTCATCAACATTTCAGAAAGCTCCTACACTTTTTTGTCAGATTGTATAGAATAATCAGTCAATATATTATGAATGTTATTGAGAGTACTGTCTCTTTCGTCAGTGTACAGTAACTCAATATCATATTTTTGCATGTTCTCAAGACCCAATTGCAAATTTAGGCCTTCCTCATTTTCATCCAGAGTTTCCAAAAGTGCAAAGTTATTGATACCCTATATGATCTGACTATGCCATGGTAGCTGTTCAGTGTGCAATAAAGGATGTCATTAGCATCATTTTATAGAGTGAGGAAATGAGTCATAGAGATTGGAGCACAAGGTTTATATGATTTTTGGTGTCCAAAGATGATGATGACCTGTGTTTTTTCCCCAGTAGGTTTAGCATGGGATAGCAGTATTTCAGATGTTTAAAGCACAGCTCCTGTTGACTTCAGTTCCAGATCTGAGAGCATACTAGCCTGCAATTCAGGAGAAACACACAGTTATGATGACCTTTATGATCACTATGGATCATAAAGGCTATTGGATAAAGACTACAAACATGGTGTTTCTCTCATTGTGCTGTCTCAGGGGAAGAGGAAGTTGGGACAACCTACTGGAGTTTACAATTTTCTGTGCTTGATGGGAAGCATCAAACATCCCTAAACCAGGCGTTATTATCAACCGCCATTATATCCAAGGCAGCTTACTCCAGTAATGAATAAGTATCCATCCTCCTTCCACCCACAGATACACATCTGCCATTAGTGAATATCACAAACAACGTAACACATTCCTGTGGGCAGGACCTTAATTATTTCACTCATTTTCCCCTCATATGTCCTTAGAAAACTTGCCAATATAATCAGTTATGTCTGAGTTGGAAGTCTGCTGACTTGGAAAGAAAGAGCTTGTTAAAGAGTCTTTGAAGAGATGGGGAGTGCTGCTGGTGCAGAGTTAAAATTGATGGTGTCTGTGCTGAGGTGAGCAGGATCTGTGATAGCTGTGACAGATATAGTGTGGCTGCATATTACACAGTGGAGCAGTCACCCCACATCATGTGTCCAGGTTGTGTGTCATCCTCAGAAAGCTTTACTGGTGGAGAGAAAAAGGGCTGACAGTAAGTCTGTCCCAGCAGTCTCTTAAGGCAAATAGGATTGAGAACCACCCTTAAGGTAATATGGTTTTCTAGCGAAGTCTAGTTTACACTACAAGGAAGAAAAAAAAAAAAATCCCACAACATTTCTTTAATATTTAGCAGTTGCCTTGAACTTGTCTGAGCACAGTGACTTCAGTGATTTTCTGGACTGACGAAATATATTTTCTCTGGAGATCATTACAGAGCTAGGCTGTCAGAAACAAAGAAGTGGCTTTATGTAAAGACTTAAAAGAAGAGAGGGCAGACGCTTTGCAAGACAGCTCAAGAAAGGCATTCAGTGCAAAGGGGCCACTGAAGAAGAAGCTGCAGAGACAGTTGCAAGAGAATTTAGCACATAAAAATGTGTGACGCTACACAGAGTGTGTATATGTAATATTCATAAGACTGTCTTTTAGATACACTCTTCTAGATTTTGAAGCTGTCTGAAATCTGCAGACTTTCAAACCACTTAAATATAATAAAGCCTGCACTGATTATATCATGATTGCTGACATTTGGTGTCTGTCAGTCTGAAATAGCTTTTCCTACTTGCTATAATTTCCTCTAAAAAGTAAAGCAGAGTCAGTGATTTTCCACAAAGCTTTCTCCAAACAACTCCTGCTTGAATGCCTTGGTGGTTTCTTTCTGAGGTCAAACACTATTGCCCAAAATCTTTTATTTTCTCCTCACTTTTACCACATTTGTTTGTCTAGTACTTCTGTGTCTGATGCTCTTGACTGACAAACTGGAGTACTACCTGTGTATAAAAGAACGTTATTAAAAAAATCTTAAAAAGATCCTATTAATATTTTATTAGCATTTCTTTTCTTCCTGAGACTGAATGACAGCTTACCCAAGATAGCTGATTTTAATTATTTTTTTCAACCTGTATTCCTCTTGTCACTGTCTCTTCCAGCATCAATCCAGTCAGATGTTTTTCTTTATTATTACCATAAGGCCTCAGCAGCCTATAATTACTCTAAAGAATTTCTTATCTTTTATTTCTGAAGCTTAGATTTTCCCTTCTTTTCTTTTCTTTTCTTCTCTTTCTTTCTTTTTTTTTTTTTTTCTTTTTTTTTTTAAATATATTTTGGTAAGATCTGTAATTAACCTTGCAGATGTTGATAGTCTGCTCAAGCCTGTAACTATTACACTTTGTGTAGCTTCTTTCTGCCCCACACCCTCTTTTCCTCCACAATTGTTCATGAAGAGCTGGTAACAGTAATGATATTCCTGTCTTCAAAGTGATAAAAAAATGTATACAACAAATTCTTTTGGAATTGCCTTGCAGAATCCATTTTTAATGCTAAGATGATTAAAAAGACCTGCTCTTAATAGCAAAAGTGCACATTTTCAAATATTTCCAACCTGCGGTTTCCTAGGATTTGTCAAGGATGGACAATGTAGAGGAGATGGCTTGGTGATGATGTCCCTGCAGCAGTGTCTGCTCCCCTAGAAGAGAAGTGGCAGGAGCCCTACACTGGCTTTGTCTGGGAAGGAACCATGCCTGAACTGACAGAAATAAAATGGAAGTAGTGCACAGATTACACAACTGCACTGCTTCCCCTGGAAATGAGTCTGCGCCTTCCACTCAGGATGGAATTACAGAAATAGGAGAGAAATTGTTTCAGATCTGTGATGAAAAGTATATAATAAGGCTTCTCTTGAGGTATATTACTTTCTCATTAGATATAAAAGGCTTCTTTCAGGGTAATGCATTAGTTTCACAGAATTATGACTTATGAGTAGAGTTAAATGCAGATACAATGTTTCCATGATAACGGTCCTATCTTATATTTTTACAGAGGTACACCTACCTTGGATGGACTCACTAACATCACTGTGCTTCTTACAGAACCACAGAATCACAGAAAATCACAGAATGGTAGGGGTTGGAATGGACCTCTGAAGATCATCTAGGCCAACATCCCCACAAAAGTAGGTTCACCTAGAGCAGGTTGCACAGTAAGGTATCTAGGTGAGATTTGAAAGTTTCCAGAGGAGGAGACCCCACAACCTCTCTGGCCAGCCTGTTCCAGTGCTCCATCACCCTCACAGTAAAAAAGTTTTTTTTCTCATGTTGAAGTGAAACCTCCTGTATTCTAGTTTGTGCCTGTTGCCCCTTGTCCTATCACTGGGCACCACTGAAAAGAGGCTGGCTCATCCTCTTGACACTTGCCCTTTAGATATTCACAAGCATTGATAAAATCCCCTCTCAGTCTTCTCTTCTCCAGGCTAAACAGACCCAGGTCTCAGCCTTTCCTCATAAGAGACATGTTCCTTAATCATCTTCATAGCTCTCCGTTGGACTTTCCCCAGTACTTTCCTGTCTCTCTTGAACTGGGGAGGCAGAACCTGACACAGGACTCCAGATGAGGCCTCACCAGAGCAGAACTGAGTGGAAGGAGAACCTACTGCAACCTGCTGGTCACACTCTTCTTATTTCACCCCAGGATAACATTAGCCTTCTTGGCTACAAGAGCACACTGCTGGTCATGGTTAAGTTGTTGAACGTCAGGACTCCCAGGACCTTCTCCATGGAGCTGCTTTCCAGCACGTCAACCCCCCTAACCTGTACCATTGCATGTGGTTATTCTTCCCAAGATGCAGGACTCTACACTTGCCCTTGTTGAAGTTGATTAGGTTCACCTCTGTCCAACTCTCCAACGCACCCAGGTCTTATTGAATGGCAGCACAGCCTTCTGGTGTGTCCACCAATCCTCCCAGTCTTATATCATCAGCAAATAAATCAGTACCAGTTCTTTGTCTGTAGATTGCTTCATTAGAGCTCATGATAAAAAAGACACTAAACATAAAAGACATTCTTAAAGGCAATTGGCACGGTACTTGCAAACTAAACTAATTCGTTATTTGTTTCACTGGTTTGGTTTCGATAGTTCATCTTGGTAAGGAATATCAGAGCTGGAGAAATTAGAGCAAGGAGTAAGAGTCACCTTAACTAGCTTTAGCTGTTTAACTGCAGCCAAAGCCGGTGCCCTGGCTTCACCATGCTGCCAGTGAAAAGGGTTCTTTGAAAGTGCAGTTCATCCCATCCCAAGAAATATACCTAAAACAGGTGAGTGAATTTGCCTCTAAAGATGCCTGTCTTTCTCCAGGAATTACTGTGTGCATTGTGAATAAGAGCACAGATTAAACACTTACTTCTTCAGCAGGTAATTTTACATGTGGTGAGGCTTTCCCACACAACTAAGTGAGAAACAGTGTTGAAATTTAGCTGGCTTGTCTGTACCCAAGAACTCTTATCACTGACATTTATATATTCCTGAGGCAATAATAAACATAAAGATCTTTCAGTGAACACCTGTGAAGTCCTTTGAAAAGTGTCCCAAACAGAAGAAACAAAGTAAAAATTACCAAATGTTGAAAAAAAAAAAAAAATTTCAAAATTATTTTAAAAAGCAGACTGAGAAAAATCCAAGTTCTCTTTTAAACGCAACAGCTCTCTGAGCAGCATTTATTGTACTCAGCAGTTCATTTCAATATGTATGGTCTTTGGGATTGTAAAAGAAAAGAGTATTATGAAAAATCCCGTCATATGTTACATCTCAACGTGTGTCAGGCAGCAAATGCATTAGAGTCTGGTAATTCTTCCTTACTGTATCCTAGGTAACAAGAGTCAGTTGAAAGCGTAACTGTACTCAGGTTCACAGTAACCCACAGTGAAGAAAAAAAGTCCTCTGTCACAGTGCACATGTTAAGTCTACTCTTCATTGCATGTTGCTGGTCTGCTAACAATCTCTCTCCTTTGGTTCATCTCCATAATTCTTGTCAAATGCCAGGACATGCTGTGGCAATAAAAACACTTGAATTCTCACCTTCAGACTGGACCCCTATCAGATGTGAAACCATGATGTTCCATCATTGTGTTTTCTGGTATCAGGCAACTCTTCAGAAGTCTGTAGCAATTGTATGTAGTGAACACATGGTGTCCTTGAAACTAAAGGACATTGTTCATGTCGACTGACAAGAATTAACTTCTTAAAGAAAAATGCAACAAGATGAGGAATTCAAAATTGCAACTGGAATGTCTTTCTGTCTTTCCAAATTCCTCCCATACTCTCCTGGTTGTTAGTCCAGGTGCCTCTGGCTATCCTCTCCCTTGTTCCCCCAAACTGTTACCTGTGTGAAAAGCACTTTTTCCAATTCAGGCAGAATTGGAATTTCTTTGTGTTGAAACACCTTTCCTGACCAGGCCCAATGTCATTTTGAGAACAGCTGACATCAATGATAAAATTGTCAAAGCTAATAGTTTTGACATTGTCAAAAAACAAAGTACAGTCAATGAAATTATCAGGTACCTGGTTAAAAATAAACCAGAGGAAGTACTCTTTCTCACAGGATGTAATTAAATTGTGAAACTCATTACTAGAGAATGTGGTGCAAACCTGGGAATAAATGTTTTTATGAAGGAACTAGGCAAATTTATGGAGGACGAGTTCATTTATGGCTACTGAATGCCAGGGTCAGAACTGACCTTTCCTTGAGCACTACTGGTCACAATCAACAACAGCTTCCTGGGGTGGATGGGGTTCTTATTCTGTCTCAGTGTAGTCAGTCTTATTTAACTGAATTCCTTAACTGTTTGATGAAATATGGCTATCCTGAGCCATTCTTTTATTTTTTATCTATTTTTCCAGACAAACATTATAGGTTTAAACCCATGCAAAAAACCACCTCATATGTACAGTATATATCAGTTCTATTCCTATCCACCAGTTCCCCTTATTGTCATTTTACAGCATATTCACTGAAGACTTCACATCCAAGCTCTAGCCTAAACTGATTGGAAAGATTATTTGCTAGGTATGTCTGTAAAAATATACACAGTACTTTGAGATATCATGCTTGGAAGAAAGATACACCCCCTTTATTACCATGATTGCAGAAATTATATTAAGGAAAAATCACAGATTGTACTTAGAGACAAGTTTCAAAGAATCAGAGGTGGAAAAGACCAATTGCATTCTTGGCTGCAAAACAGGCTCAGTGTAGGAATGTTCTTTTATGTTTATTTTCCATTGTTTCAATCATTTCTCCTGGAGAGCTACTTTGCATGCAGAAAGTGAAATGTGAAAGAAAAAAAATAAAGTGCTTGAATCTGCTACTACATTAGTTGTTAGTTGTTTTAGAAAGATTAGTTTTATCTTACCTATCTTGTAGGAGAAGTCTTTGGAAAAGCTGAGAAGTGGATGCAGACAGCTCAGTCTGCTGAACCATGGTCTTCATTTTCCTGATCAACTTTCAGACCATAAGGAGACATCGTCTGCTGTCTGAAAGATCATCTTTGTTCAATTTTTCATCACCAGAGCTGCAATGAATGTACATATTAATTACTGATTACAATATGTCAATTTTCCTAAGTATTCTTCTACATGGCTTTTATGAATATATGTCATTACACTGTTTCATGGTTCCTAACTATTTTAGTTTATCTTTTAAAAGAAAGCACTAGAAAAAGAATGTACCTTCCTGTAACTTATACGTTATTATTACTAATGCTGCTGTTGACCACAAAAACCCACATCCCCACTTTTGGGGATTTTTAATCCATCTCAGCAAAGACAAAGGCACAATCTCTCCCCTTAGGATATTGCAATCTTGTGTGAAATGCAAAAGTTTGAGGCAGGTGGGATCCATAAATAGAAAATGAGTTTTCAAGGTGATGGGTGTTCCTGTAGTTAGATATATGAATTTTGTATGCAACTTGATGATTCAAATAATGTTAGCTTTTTGTGTTTCTTTCAGGGTTTGATCAGGTTTTGTTTGTTTCTTTTAATGAAAAAGTACATGCTTCTTATCCCTAGCTCTTCTGTGGTACATTGGTTGGCCTGGGGTAGATTGCAGATGAAATGTGTTTTGAGGGAATATGAACAAAGCAGTGGACTGGATTAGCTCTGTGGTTAGATCTTTCCTTTAAAATAAAGTTACATTTGTACAGTTTTGTTCATCCATCTAGATAGCTTGAAAATAATTGCTTCTGCTTATAAGTGTCTTGTTATAATTCCAAGCACCTTGGAACTGCTCTATTTTAATCCTTTTAAAAATTGATTCATTGTTCATTAAAGTCTTCTTTCTTATAGCCTCCTTAGTGAAATGATATTGTTTCATTGTTTTTGGCAAGTCTGGGATCATGACAGAACTCTTGCACTGCCTTATGGAATTTTGGCTGTTTTACCAAACAGTAAGAAAAGAAATAGGAGATCAGATGTTACATTTCTTTTCTAACCTGTATTTTTGCTGATACAGGGAGGTAGATTCTGGTTTTGTACACTTAGATTGAGATCCAGCATGATTTATGATAAAATAATTAGTCTGGGTTTACCTTTGCTTAAAGCAAGCCAGAATTTGGAAAGGTGTTATTTTAGTTTGTGTTTGTTTTTTACAAGAAGACATGGGTTCCATGTTCGCTATGGGTTTTTTTATTGTTCAGTGACCTGACTTTAGGATTTCAAGTTTATAATCCCATATCTGCAAAATAATAATTTATTTCTTGCCTCTTTCACTAGTCATAGACCAGTTCTGCCAATAAACTATGGTGATGGTGGGATTTTTTTTTTTAATGTGTATATTTGCCCACGGAGAGCTTGACTGAAGTACCATTTATTTTCATGAGAAGGCCTTGTGTCTACATTTTCATTTTCTAGGGGGACTCTAGTTAATTCTTGTTTTTTCTTTTCTCTCAGGAAGCCATTAAAAAAAAACCAAAAACCCAAAAAACAACAAAGCAAACTGACAGAGATAAAAACTCCACCACCTAAAGGACTTTAAACATGTGTTATGCATGATAGTAACAGCTGCAGCCCTGTTGACAGCATAATACCCCTTCAATCCCCAGGGTATAACTCAGATACTGAATTTCAAATTGCAGAAGAATGGTGCTTGAAGATTCTTGACAAGTATTATGTTTGGGTCCACTGGAAAGGGAAAGAAAGTTTAAATAAAACTAAGAGAAAATATGCTGGTGGTCCAGTGCAGCAACCACAAATACAGATTGGTGAAAAAGACAAAAGTTAGTACACCCACAGTAAACACATTTGGTTGATATGCACACTTTTTCAGCTATCTTAAGCTTTCAAAGTTTACTTGGTTTTAGTGCTAATAGGGACTGAACCACATGTATCTTGTTTCAGTTTCTATTGTGAATGACGTTTCCACTCTGATAATACTCCCCACAAAAAAAATGTAATTCTATATAAATATAGATATCTATATAAATATATCTAAACATAATTCTAAATTAAACCAATTTGTTTACAGTGTGATATCTACTTCTTAACTTCTGCTAAACCCATTAGTTTTATGGGATAAACATCAGGGGACAACCTCAAGGCTGACCATGAAGACTGAGTCACAATCCCATGGTGTGTCACCTGCAGAGCATTTTGAGCAACACCCACTTACCCTGTGACTGTGCCCTGCTATTCTGTGCTTGATCTCATGGCAGGTCTGTCATCTGCTCATCACAAAGTGGTCTGAAGTACCCCTTAGAAAAGTCCCAGGTACTTACAAAAGGAGAGGCAGAGTTTCTGAAAACCTTTGTTTGGCCTTCCTACAAGGAGATGCAAACACAACCGGTAGGATGCATATCAGCCTAACTTTGAACACTTGCAAAAGAGAAACATAACAGAAAGCTCTTGCTTGAGCAGTGGAGAAAACCAGCCAACTGGAGAGCATTGGCTCATATGACCTATTTTAGATGTCTAGTTTAAGATGAAGTGAATCACACCAAGTCTTTTTAATAATTTCCCACTCTGAATGTAATTTATTTAGTTTAATAATTAAACTCTCTGAGTTTAAAAGTTGCTTCCGACTGAAGACATGGCTGTACACAAAATATGTACCTCTTCACACAGAACTACAGCCACTACCACCATAAAGAGGATTCATATCTTCAACAAATGTAGATGTAGCCAATCCCTGAGATTTACCTCCTAGTTTAAACAACAGAAGTAGCCACTGCAAGAGAAAAAGGCACTTATCTGATCCCAATTTCTTCCTGATTAGTGAAATTAATAATTTATACCACTATAAGCTTATACATGCAAAGCAAGAAAATCTCAGCTGCTGGGTGACAGATATGGGCAACTCTGTATGTAAGCACACTGATTCTGAAAACATTCAGAAAAAATGTCAGTACCTCGATATCTATTACAGAAGAAATATGCAGTTCTCTTAAAAACAGATGTTTGTTTGTTTGTTTGTTTGTTTTCTGGGTTTTGTTTGTTTGTTTGTTTTTTATTATTTTTCTTTTCTTTTTTTTCTCTTCTCACTATTCATCTTTTCTCCCTGCTCCAGGGCATGGTGGTGAAAGTTATGGAGTCACACTTGCTGCCCTGTTGGCCCACACAGAGTAATTTCTATGGAAAATAAAATACCTGACACATCTGTCTTCACATCTCAGCTATGTCGAGCAACTCAGGCCATCATAATAAACCAAATTATGCTCTTAATCCTTAGAACTGTCAGATATTTGAAGCCATGTAGCCTCCATTTGTGCATGCCAGCTGTACAAATGGATATTTATCTTTTTCGTATCTAAAGGGTCAGCAAATGTAAGCAAAAATAATACATATATAACAAATAATTACATAATAAATTTGCTCTTATTCTTTCATATTACTTTGGCCTCCAGTAAATATTACCCTGCAGATGTATTTTGCTTTCATTGGTAGTTGAGCCTGAGCTTGGGCTGAATGGACTGCAAAATCTTGCCAACACATAGTAAATTCAAACATAAATAATTGTTGGGGAAATACTCAAGCAAGCTTAAGCACATTTTTCAGGGAAGAAGCTTTACAAGATTGAACTTGCTGGCAGTAATAATGTTCATCCCTTCTCAATTATATTTGGTGGAAATTATATTTCTACCTTTTTTGTTTCTTCTTTTTTTTTATTTTTTTTTTCCTTCCTTCTCCTTGAGACAATAGTTAAGTTGTAATTTTAATGCTTTTAGTTAGCTTCTGGAAATAAGTATCAGAACATCCTTTATATGTTGAAGCCAAGCTGTGTCTGGAGATTTTCGATCACATCATTTTTATGAGATTCTACAAACCGAATGTTGAAAAGTCTTCTATGGCACTTTTCTTTAAAGCAGAGCAAGGAACAGAGGGGATGGGAAAAAAATAAAAATAGAGAGAAACTCTGCACTGCAAATGCATGTTTCACTTTTCAGTATTAATAATTCCTGAGTGCATCTATATTAACATGATATCCTTGCTGCAGATCTGATTTAGAATAGCTTTATATATAAACAATGCTCTGATACTGAATTTTATTTCACAAAATCCCAGCTTAATCTGGCCTTAATGAAAAAGAAATGTTAGTAAGTGGATAGGAAGATGTACAAACTATTCTCCAGAGCTGTGGAGGGTGTTTCCTGTCTTTTACACAGTACAAAGGAGAATTGTAAACACTTATATCAAGCATACAAATCATGAATCTGAACTAGAAGAATGTAATGATCATCTCAAATATTGAATTCAGGAGGGGAAATTGGTAGTATCATGTTGATGGAAATGTGATAAAAGCCACCATTAAGCTGTTGGTTTAACATAAAGTGGTAATTCTAACATGAAGAAGTTAGCAGTAGACATGGCAGACCATGAGAGTACAGACTATGCCACAGTCATCCCATCATCATTTGTATGATTTGTGTGAAGACAATGGCTAACAGATCAGCCAGGCAGAGACAAAGGTTTGAGAATGTCCAGGTGCTTTGTCTTTCTTAAATTTTATTGAAGTCATATGACCTGCCAATGGTTTGTAAAGTTACAAACCACATTCACACCACATTTAAGTAATCCTTCCAATCCAATTAAAGTCAACGGCACTGCATGGACCAATGAAAAGCAAAATTTGTCCTTATATATCCCTCCAGGAGCAACCTAGCCAGCAGGCATTAAAGCTGTATGTCATTTCCAGGTAGGGCCTGATTGGATGGATTCAAATTAAATCTTGCTACTTCTATTTTCTTCTGTTAAGCTGTTTGATTTTGAGGTAATTGATGAGCCTGTCTGACTGCTGATATATTAAAACTGGCAGCAATATCTCAGAATAGGTTATCTTTTATTGAAGACCAATAAAAACTAATTACTGTAAGTGGGTGTGGGTAAAGATTAGAACAATTGGAATCTCAATGTATCTTAACCACAATAATGCTTGATATTTTACATCTTGAGTCAAAGCATTGTGCAGGCATTAACTAGTTAACCATTGCAGTGATGTTACAGCTTGGTAAGTACTATATATACATTTACTTTTCAACTGAATTTGTCTTTTTATGGATGATAAATGCAAAATAAAAAACTAATCATATAGTATGCCCAGCATTGCATCACCCAAATGATTCCATTATTTCTGGATGAAAGATTATAATATCATTCACCCCCGTGCCACCACAATAGTTTTCAGGCTGGATTTGCTGCAGGTTTCTGAAGAAAGGAAGAGAGGAGTTCATGCATCTATGCCCTCAGTCCTCTCTATCTTCCCATCTAATTTACACTTTATCTGTGTCATATTTTATAATATGGAGATGGGAAAGGAGGATGTAGGAGAAATGTAATTCATATTTCTGGAGTTTTTAATAAGAAGGACTTGGAGGGTAAAGAAATTTATCAATAGTTTAGACTTTGTGAGGAAGATTTCAGAAGGTGTTGTTTATAGCTTATATGTCATATTTGTCTACATTGTGTTTAGCAGTAGATTTAATAGCCATGTGTGTGCAAGCAATGTGCTTCTGTCTAAGCTTTGTACAGGCCTAGCCTGTACTAAATCATACATATCACTGGAGAGCATTAAAGAAAGCCTTTCAGCATGTATGCCATGAAACACCCTAGTACAGGACATGCCAGCATGGACCACATACATGGTACACTCCACCATCACACATTGTGGTAGGTCACCAATGTGAAAAATTATGTGAGCTGGGAAGGCTTACGTGCAAAGAGATACAGTCATCAGACAAAGATTTTTGTCATTAATATGCCATATGAACAGAGATAGTCCTTTCTAGAAGGTAATGTCATTGAGCAGTAGAGACATGAGACACTGATTGCCCTGGGGACCAGGGATTCTTTCCTGGTATGATAATGAAGGTACACACTAAATGCCTCTAGATATACATGTTATGGATGTATGAAGTGCTTTTTTATAGGTCTGTTATTCAGTGACTCACTAAGCATCACACAGAGGTCCTTGAGGACTGTAGACACAAGTAGTGTAAATAAACATGAGAAGCACGAGGCTGCCCTCTTTCTACCTCATTTCACATGTATAACCATGAGTCAAAGAGTGGGGAAAGTTAGTGGAGGCAGAAACCCTCATTTTGTTTTACAGATTTCATCCCTTTTCTGTAAATTTGTTACGGTATCTCTTATAGTAATATGAACTGGGAGGAGCTGTAGAAATCCACAAGGGGAAGCACTTCCAGAATGGCTTTATTGCTTCAGCCTTCTAAACAGCTGGTTTCTTTCTGAGGAAAAGCTGACAAGTACACCAGATTCTGTTGAATTATATATTGTATATTTGGGGAGTAAGCTGCAATATACAATGCAGTGAGCAAATCTCTCCATATGCAATCATCCAAGGATAAGACACGAATCCAAGTCCAAGAGGTGATAAACCCAGCGGTTTGTGTTCCAATCAGTTATAGCTGTGCTCAGAAATAATACCTTGTAAGTGCACATTAGGGGCAATGAAGCACAAAATTACACATGCAAATATAACTCAAGACACTGAGCCTTGTTGTTGGAAAAGGATTCTTCAGTTTTGTAAAAGAGCACTGAAGAGTAGTGCTGTTTGCAGGGTTATTTTTCATTCTTCCATCTAAATTATGACCTTTACAGACAGAGAGCAGGTGTAAGAAAGATTTCACTCGTGTATGACAGTGAGGTACAAGTATAGTACAACACTGAACCATAAAATATTTGGTTATGAGAAATCTCCCTGATTATGAGGATCATTAATATTCTGTAGCTGGAGGAAAAATGAGGGTTGGGCCTTGGCATTAGCAGTGGTCTTCCTGAATATCAATTATCAGTCGCTCCTCCAATAAGATACTATTATACAGGTAGTAGGTTAAGTGTCTTCATTTGATGTCAAAACCCCAAGAAATGGAAAAAAAAAGGAGAAATGCCTTTGCCAACATTCCCCATGTAGGGTCACTCCACCTGAATGACAACACAAATACATGGCAAATTGCAAAAGAATGGACAATGGATTCACCATTATTGCTGGGATAGCAGATCACCTCTACGAACCTCATGATCCTTCCATTTACACAGTTTCACATCTCATAGCTTCCACACCTTACCAAGTACCTGGCATGATTCCCTGACATGAAACATCTGGCCTTGAACTTCCTGACTCTAACTAACACTCTCTTTCCTCATACCACTTTATCTCACCTAGGGCATTTCTGAAATAATTTGCTACTCCTCAGTAGTAAATGTAGGTACTTAATACTTATAAAGATGCCCAGTAAATTCAGCCTCTGGATGTTCCCTTGAAAGATATAGTTCAGATTAAGCACATGCTTTGTAGGTGGTTAATTAGAAATAAACAAGTTATCTTCTGCATGCTAGCAGCAATAATACATTAACAACTTTCCAGGAAAAAAAAAAAGCAAACAACAACAAACCAACAACAACAACAACAACCCACAAAAAACCAAACCAAAATAAAACCAAACCAAAACAAAAAAAAACCAAACAAAAACAAACCAAACAACAAAAAAAAACAAAAAAAAAACCAAACCAAAATACCACCAAACCAAACCTACAAAAAAAACCCTAAAACCAAACAACCAAAACCCACAAAACTAAACCAAACCCACCAAAATAAAAACCAAAAACCAACCCAACAAACAACAAACCAACAGCCTTTTTCCTAATAGAAATAACTCAATATTGGGAATTATTAATCCCCTCAGATGATTGTAATGCTGATGACGTGGACAGTGTATAGGCTCTGCCCTGAGAAGCAAACCACAAGCCCAAGGTTTTCTCATTCACAGAGGCTAACAGAATCATGACTATGAGAGACTATGAGAGGACTGGTCCAAGTGGTTTCTGTTCTGTATCGAAGATGAGCTGCTGACACAGAAATGTTAAAATGGCACTAGATATGACTCCATTCTCTAGTTTTCTTTGACATTACATTTGGGTGTTGTTACCTACTAATTCAGAGGAGTTTGTACACAAGGTTAAGAAAGATTTGGAAGGTTGGCAGCCTCAGACAGTACATTTAAGTTCTTCAGAAAGACAAGAATCACCAGTAGGAAGGCTATTCATAGCTGTAATCACTTCTACTGCCATTCAGCTGTTACCTGGATGAGGTATCACATGTGAAGATAAAAGTTACAAAATCTGGAAAATGAACTGGAGTATCAAAATGACAGATACGTAAATCTGCAAATTTTCTCATTTTTGATTTACCAAGAGAAAAAGTCAGAAGGAATTAGTGTAGGAGATATGGGACAGCTCTTGCAGATTGGGAAGGTTGTATAGGATTGCATAATGGAAATCCCACCTTGAAGCACTAGCACATGAGTAACAAGTTATCTCCACAGGGTTAATGACATTTCAGTTTGGAGAAGACAAAAGAAGTAAAATTCCACTAGATGGAATAGTTGAAGCAGATATTAACAGGTCATATGTAGAAACATAAGTTTTGGGCCAACATATCCTATTATATACTTTACATGGAAGAAGAACAGCAACGGCCAAAATATCCAACCTTGGTCATGCTTGGGAATAGCTGCAGTAATACTCTTACAAGGTCTTCCTTTGTAGGACCTGAGTCAAAGAGAATGTTTTTACCTAGGACCCTCCAGATTTATGACTAAGTATCTAAAAAAGAATTTTGGTTATTTAATAAAATAGAAGTTTTAGTAGCAATAGTTTTGTATTTATTGTAGATATATTTAGTGACAGATGAAAAAAAATCC
>JAAGNO010018066.1:42564-78419 GCA_033439905.1 Ceryle rudis
CCTCAGCCTGTCCTCATAGGAGAGGTGCTCCAGCCCCCTGATCATCTTTGTGGCCCTCCTCTGGACCTGCTCCATCATGCCCATGTCTCTCTTAGCCTCCCAAAGGGGTTACCTTCCTTTAAAACACTAATGGCAAAGTGTCTTTACCTAGGCTGTGCTGTCATGAAAACTCTTCCTGGGAGCTGTTTGGAAAAGTGCTACTTATGGAAGGAAAATGTTTCTAATATTGTTCCAGCAATTAAACTCTATAAATAATTAAGTCCCATTGTTTACTTCTTGTCCCAGACTTTTACCAGCACAGATTTAGCCTATACCTTCAAAAACCAGGAGCAAGTTAGGCAAACTGGATCCTCTGCAGAAAATCTTTCCCAGGAACAGGGAAAAACAGCTACATCTCTGAAATACATACTTTATTTCTGACAACTACAGGAAGACAAGAATAAGATGTGTAGGCTGCAACTTGAAAAATGAGGGGAGAGCTTTTTTTTTCAGAATTCTTGTATGTGATATTTTGAATACTCAGAAATGTCTGATTAGACAAAACATGATTAGCCAGGTCACTGCAAAAGTAAGAGTAATAAATCTAGGTTATTCCTTAAAATTTACTGGACATTTAATGTATTGTAAAAAAAATCCATGAAAAATTAGGTTAAACAGGCTTCAAATAAGAATTTGACTATTCAGTTATACCGGTTAACACTTAAATGGAACATTGAGAGCAATATAAAACATGATATTTCAAGTTGTAAAAATTTTCTTAGATTTTAAAGATTAGCATGAGATCTTCCTGGCAAGGAGATGTTGACAGATTATGCCTCATGTGCCTGCTGTGGAATTTCCTAGATGTTTTCTGTGAAGCATCTGGTGCTGGCTGCCATCTGAAATAGGCGAGGCTGAACAAGCCAAGGTTTTCTGCCCCTCTGTCCTCCCCAAATGGCACTTTCTATGCTTACAAACTGAGATGGAGTTGATTGGGTTTTGATTATTTTCTCCACATCATTCAGCACATACACTGAGATTTATGATTTCTAGGGATCCTTTTGGTTGTCATTTTCCCTGGTTTTATTAAAGTGCTAACTCAGGGACCATTGCAATATGGGTTGCAATCCACAAATCTTGAGACATTTGTGCTTGCTTTACCAGAAAAGTTGTATTTCTGTATTTCAGCCCCCTGGAGTCCTAGAGTGTTTGCTTGTTTTTCCATTGTTCCCTCTTACTTCCTCAACTAACCTATGTGAATTTCTGCTGAAGTATGAGCACTTATAGGGAATTAACAGCAATCTCCTTTGGAGCAATTGCATAGATTCTACTTGCATAGATTCTAATGCTTTAAGGAAGCACATGCTCAGGTACTTTGCATCAGAAATCAGCTCTTTTCCCCATAAACAGTCCCATGATCTCTCAGCAGTTTGCTGACAGATATGAGGATCTGCAGCTCCAGCAGAAACGTATTCAGAAGATCCATTGCACTCCCACACTATGGCCATAACTTCCTAATTATATTACAAAGGAGCAATTAAATGATCCACCATAGGACTAGGATTTTTATTCTAGTATTTACAACAGCTTCTTTGAGCTCCTATACCTTCATATTCTTACCTTACATGCATAGACTAGAATACATAGACTAGCAGAGGATTAAAGACAGAAGTGTTGCAGGAGCTGTCACTTTAGACACATAATTACTTTGAAGTACAGAGAAAGGGGAAGAAAGGTCTCAGTTGAAAAAAACCAAAATGCTAGAGGCTTGACAACAATCCTGAAAATCCCACCTCCTGACACACTCACCTAGAAACCTCTGCAGCTTGTATATTCAACCACCAACTCCAGCAGCTTCTTTTCAATGTAACAGCTTCTTTTTAATGGATAATATCTAATTAAGTACTTTGAAATATATTTGCATTCTGGGGGAATTTGAATATGAAGCTAAAATTCCAGCTTGGACCTCCTTGTACTTTAATAGCAGCAATGTGACCGTTCTATTTGATATTTCTACTCATTGGATTATTCTAATACTTTCACATGCATGTTCATCCTTTTTAAGTAGCTGAAAAAAAAAAAATACACCCAACCAATCCTATTTTCCAGGTAAGATTTCAGATTCATGGTAAGACACAAAGTTTCTGCAATGGATTCAAGTTCCACACAGGAGCATTACACGCCCTGTTCTGGGGGGGGTTACTCTTGGCTGCTGCAGTCTCAGCTTCTCAAAATGCATCATTATCCCTGAGTCCCAAATGCAATTGCCAGCATTTTCCAGTCCAGATTTACAGCAAAAGAAAGGGGCAGCAGCCTGCTGACTGACTGAAGAAGAAATTAGAAAAGCACCAGCTGGTATTAGGAGATATACTGCTACTAGGCTAAGAACCTGGGGAACTTCTTGAATGAAAGAGCTACCTGAATAGTTGAGGGTTTTAAACATCAGAGCTGATTCACAAAGGACCATCTTAAAATTAATCATCTGGTTTACAAGGCATCTGTGACCAATGGAGGCATGTGCCCTGCTCAATGTAAAGTGATACATATATCAGAAGGCAATGATGTTAATTTGTAGGACATCAGCAAAAACGTAGGTTAATAATTAAATAATAATTAAGTTTCCAGCAGGCCTGTAGGACTTTTTGTTGAAACTGAGTTGCATTTTTTTGCTTTATTATTACTGAAATGTCTAACGCTGTATGATATGTGTGAATAGCATGTAAAAGGTTATGAAAATGGAACAGATTTCATTAATACAACAGGTGGGATGGATCTCAACCACATTAAGTACTTAAAAGTTAAGTTGTCCAATTCTAAGGCAAATTCCAAAGCTACAGGAAATGTTATCTTCTGCTTACACCTACTTCTTTCTGACCATGATAAACGGAAGTCCTGTGTGACTAAGTAGATGATTAATTTATAGGCTTGTGAAGTAAAAGTAGCATCTATTGACTATGGGAAACTGTTGCAAAAACAAAAGGGAAGAAAACAGTTTCACATAGAAGTGCTTAAAAAAATTACCTCCAAAAAGCACTTTCTGTATGGCTCTTACCTCCCATTTCCAATAGATTCCTGGCCTCATTGTTACAGCTCAGGGCTTGAAGCAGTCAGGGTAACAAAACAGTGACTTTGTCTTGGCAAAAAAAGTACGAACATGATAAAAAGTAGGGGACCCTTAGAAGCCTCATCCTTAGATGTTGGAAGTGAGAACAGATTCTTGAGTTGAAAGAACAGCATATACCAACTGAGATTTCAAGGTCTTTAAAACCTCAGCACTACTAACATCTCCATGGAATATAGTTAGATATCTGAAAATTAGATTTTTATTATTTTAACACTTCTGTATTTTTTTCTAAATGCTTCTGTTCCAAATATGTTGTTTTAAGGAGATTGTTTCATCTCTGTCTATAATTGCTATTGCCCTCAGCATGAGCAGACATCTAGATGACGGATATGCCAGAGGTGCTAGGGTAATTGCTGTCAGCGTACACAGGATTTCAAACTCTAGGTCTGGCCTGACAATTGGACAACCATTTGCAACTGAAGCAATGATCAGACCTCAGAATAGGTTACGCTGAATGAAACCAAAATGATGATCGAGTCATAAAACCCTCTAGTCTCAACTGGAACCTTAGAAGTTCAAGCATGCAAAGAGATTACAGTCTAGTTCTGAGCTGTAAAGAGGTTTTTGCCCACTTAATGTTAAGATCAGTCACTTTACAAAATCTTTAGTCTGTCTGAAGGTAAGTATAAGCAATGCCTACCACAGAATTGGATTTTGGGTGTCTTAATAGTGCATCAGGAAACAGCTCTTTTTAGACTTCATCAGACTGTCAAAGTGCTTATTGATATCAAATATTTCAAAGGACATTTCCACTTGCATTTTCACTTCTGCATGAGATGTTTCCTTGTCACTCTGTCTGTGATATATCCCTCTTCTTCTCTCACCCACCATGATGAAACCAATGTGAAGCATGTGGAATCACTGATTTCCCCTCATGTGCTTTTTTCCCCTGTTCTTTTGATATACTTTCCAAGGCTTTTACTTTAATGATAGCTCCAAACTGTTTCCTGTACTTGCATTAATCTTTCAGTACAGATCTACTCTCAGCAGACGGCTCCTCTTATTTGCATGCCAGCACAATGTTAAGCCCTTTCAGCCTGATTTGAGTGATTGACAATTTAGTTCCTTTTAGCAGTCTGGAACAACTGATTTACCACTGTGGGTGTAACTCCTTTCTTTCTGACACTGCTAATTTACCAAATGAATTGTGTTCTTGCATATTTACTGCGATTAACAGAAATTGGAAGTTTAAATTATGTAAAAGAGTTGCAAACTTATTCTGAATATTTCAGTTAAACTGCATTTTATCTTTGCAGAAGTAAGCTGCATGTACTACCATTAACTAAGGTGTATTTTATACACCTTTGGGTATCACATTTTTATTTCTAAGTAAATTAAAAAAAATACACCTCTGACATATAGCTAATGTTCATGGAAAAATCAATAATATAGCAATAACTTCCTGCATGTGTCCTTTATGATTGCTTTTCTCATTCTTCTTCATACTATACAACTACAAATGAAACTGAATTAAAAACAAAGTATTTGCAGTTAGCCTGGGATTAATTTCAAGTTCAAGATTTAATTGAATTTACATTAAAGAAAAACAGGAGAAATGCAGAGGTAAGAGAAATGCAGAGGTAGTTAATTACTTTCACATGTTTTATTTCAGGTTGCTTTGGTTTTTTTCAAGGGTAAGGACAGTATGGCAAAATATTTAGTGATATTTTGAAATGTGTAAACAAATGTTACATTAAGTGCCTTATAGGTTTGCAGAGCTGGTCTCTGTGGCCTTGCTATGCCAAATATGAGCTCTGAGTTCCTAAGCAAGTAGATGATGGTTTCCTTGCTTTGCAGTATGGCTGATCTGAAATTAAACAAACACTAGTTGGGGTAGGGGTGAAAGCTTTACTGAAAATTCCCACTCAACAATGATTGAGCTTCAAGGTTTTTCAGCCTTCAAGAAAAAGCATGATATGATTGTGGTTTGTTTGTTTGTTTTTTTTTTTCTTTTTCCACATTAGTTAAAATCCCTCTCATTTGATAAAGATGTTCTATTTTATACCTTCAGATTGACTTGCTATATGCTTACATTGTGTTATAGAAAAAAAAGCAAACTCATTTTGACATGGGATTGAAACCTGTTGAATAAAAGTTGTTTCTCTTCCTAAGTGCTATATGTCAAAGTTACTCAAAATAAGTTTTGAATAGTACGAATTTACTAATTTACTATTCCTTACTGTGGAAATATTTCCCCTTTCTTGTTTGTTTGTTTTTAAATAATCCTAATTTAAATTGAATTATTATTTTCATTTCACATATATTTCATTTCCATACAGGTCTTGCTTGCAGGATACCATGAAGCAAAGAACATTTGTGATCAGAAATCTCAGACAATATTAACAGTGGGAGTTAACATGTATCTGCCTGAAAGGAGAGAACAGTAAAATAGCTTCTTTAGGATTTGTTTATAAACACAAATATTTAATGGTGAAGAAAACCAACCAAGCTGATTATCTAACTTCCATATGTAAGTCATGCCTTATTGAAGGACCAGGTGAACATTTTAAGGTAAGATTTAAGGAAAGTTTTAGCATGTTCTTCAGATGTGATAAACAAATAAAATTTCTGAGGAATATTAAAGGCAGAGATTAACTTGCTCCTGCTAACATTGCTGTGCTTAAGGTCCACTAAGTGCAAGTAAGTAGGGAATCAGGTCCAACATGTTCGTCAAGCTCAGGAAGCTTTTCTGGCCAACATCTACCAAGCACAGCATTTGCATGGATGACATTATCTTGGAGAACAGACACCTAGAGGTGTGCACCAAGCTGGGGGGATAGGGGAAGGGTAAATGTGTTTAAGCCTTGCCATTTGTGTCTACTGAGGAGAAATTCCATGGACACACATGGCAGCAGTATTTTAAGGAGCCAGAAGAAAAGCATGCAGGGTAACAGGCTTGATAGAAAACACAGCTCAGTTAAAAGCACAAGAGAGGAGACAATTGCAGGGACCCTGCAAGCACTTTATGCTGGGAGTTTGCATTGCCATGTGTTTGCTGTTATTGTCAGCTGACTTGCTAGATAACATTGTCAATTTGGTTTACTCCGAGCTGTAATTGCCCTTCTGAGTGGGATGTGGATCCATCTTCTCTAAGGAGTTTCTTGTGCTCCTCCTAATCTTAGTGCTACCAAACATCTCCCCCAGTGCTCATTGGGCTGGCAGCCCACTGCTAAGTGAGCAACATTTCTAGGGTAATGGATATGGGCAGTTGCATCTTGGTGTAGGGTCAGTTAAAAGGCACACAGCAGAATGTTTTGAAATGGACATCTGGCATGCAGTAAATGCATTTAGGAAGCAATAAACAGCTCATTTTGAATGACTTCTGCAATTGGTTTCAACACAAGCAGTTGGTGGAAAAACAAGCTTTTAGAAAGGTCATTTAGTGCCATATATAACCCATCTTTTCCAGTTAAACTGCTTAGCAGTGTACAAAGCAAATCTCAGTCCATTTCTAGTCTGATAATTAATAGTCTTCTACTCTAGCTGGAGCAGTACAAAGAAAGTGAGTGTTGTCCTTGTTATCCAGACTTAATAATTCACCATTTGAATTGTCAGGGTGTCTTTGAAAGAAGCAGATTGTTGAAATCCAAGTGCAGTAGACATGAAATATTGTAGATTGTATTTTCAAGATGAACATGGAATTCACATGCTTTTAGTCAGTAATAGATTACCAACAGCCCTTGGAAAAGACTTTCACTTTTAAGTTGTAGTACTGCAATTTTCTTGATGATATTCTGTTCAAAGAGTATAAATAAAATATGAATACTAAAGTATTTAATTTTCTAACCCTTAAAAAAGGAAATACATTTTCTTCCCTTTATTTATCATTGGATATGATGGATGAGCAGCATAAGCATTACAAATGTAGGTTTCTAATGATAAATAAAAGGATCAGATTTCTAAACTGGTCAGACATATTGACACTGATGCATGACAAATACATTGCAATTGCCCTGAGAGAGGCTATTAGTTAGTTCCTAAAATAAAATAAATATCTATGAGTTACTAAGCTGTGACTACTAAAGAACATTGACTCCACATGCTCCATATTCAAAACTGATCATTTTTATTCCTGAAAATGAATGTGTTTAGTTTGATTTAGATATATCAAGTCTGTACTTAACGTAAATGAAGGCAAGTAAATCACATTTCAAGTTGTGCACAAAAATTGTGATGCCCCAGGAGAGGTTACTCTGAGTTTTTGCGCCTGTAAAATGTCATGAAGAAAGCTCTGTGAAATGTTTCAGATTAGTGTTGTATTAACTAAAAGGATGATGGTGTCAGCAACTGTTCATGAACCTACTCCGTGGTGAGTATAAAAAGTGTTTTAGCATTACATTTCATATGAAAAACAGTATATGTCATTTTTACAAGAAGTCCTACCCACCATGTATGTCTCTTCTCTAAGAACAAATGTGTCTACTTTTCTAAGTTTTATTTTCTTGATTATTAGTTAAGAATCAAGAGACACACAAATTACACTTCATGGCACAAAGGAGAAAATGTAAAGTTAGTGTGGAGTCCTGCCCAGGCCTGGATCAGAAATAAGAATTTCATTCTACCAAATTTGTCAATATTTCAAACTTTGTTTTCATTTTCTAGAGCAAGACAAAGAGAATTCAGTATTTCATTAAAAAGCCAGGAGAGTAGTGATCAGTCAGCATTCCATGAGTTTGGGCAGTCATGTGGTGTAAGGATGACAGTGTTCCCAAGCAGTGTGGCCCAGCAGCCAACTGGTTCTTGCCATGCTCCAGATGAATTCATGCTCAGAAAAGCCATTGCTTCCTCTAACTGAGCATCTGCAGTGAGGGAGCACTGAATGATCTGCCCTGTGCTAAATCTAGGTTAGTGTTTGGCTATAAAGTGGTATCTCTTTGGATGATGTAAATTTTTAGAGATGAGCAGGAATATGAAGAAAGACAAAAACTAATCCTGTCTGTGCCTTTCCCAAGCCCCACAAATTACAGGATATTTCTGCTGAAAGAACCTGCAAAAAGGTAGTTAACACTGACCTTAAATGGTCATAATTAGGTCTGCAAGTTAACAAGCTAATGAAGACAGCAATTCCAGCCATGTTTCTTCAAAAATTGCTATTAAAAGCCATCTGTCTCTGGACCTTGGCACAGCCTCACATGACATATGACTGCGCTTGTAGCTTGTGAAGATATAAATCAGAGAGTTCAGCATGGGACAGGTAGTCAGACACTCACCAAAGACTTGAAGTGAGCACTTCAGACAATGGAGCAGCAATGTCACAGCCATCCTTCCTAAGCCAGCTAAGTCAGTTCAGGATTGTTAAATGGAGACACCACCTCCAGTTCAGAAACCCTGAGAGTCTCACATTGCTGAGAGATGGGGAAATACTCTGGGCAAACATTTCTCTGTGTTAGCTGGGGTTTCACGGTCCCTTTGGCAGCACTTGGTGATGGGGCGTTGCGCTAGCTAAAGATGCTGTCTGACCTTCTACATATGTACCTGAGTAATTTCTCTAGCAGGTATCTCTCTGAGACCATCCAGCTTTGTACAGAAATATTAACCCTGAATGCATCATAGCATTTAATTTCCTGATGAAGCCTAGCAAGGACTTTGGTCCAATATTTACAGCAGCATGGACCAAACCATAATAATCAAGCCCACATGCAAAACTCACACGCTCACTAGTGTGCATACAAGCAGGTTAGCCTGCTTTTTCCTTGCTTACTCCTTAACACCACAGCTTTGTTCTTTAATATTCACGTCCTGCCATGCAGTCTGATGAGACATGCAGCTGAGACAGAGGGTTCGTGCCAAACCCTTTACAAGGGATTAGTGCTGTTCAAGGGCTGGAGACTGCCAGACAGTGGAAGGTCACTTGTCTTGTTGGAAAAGTTAAGCATTTCATTGAACACAGAGATTTGACAGTGGCACATGACAAGCTGGTGACTTTATCGCACCTAGCTGAAAGTTTATGTGCATTAAATCATCCTGCACTTTTCCCACATAAAGGAGGATCAGATTGGGCTGAACACCTTTCAAAGTGGAGCTACTCTAAGCAGGATGGATATTCATGAGAATAGCTCAAGATTGTTTTGTTTTGATAAATCAAAATTTGAAGTATTGGGAGTGCAATAATTAAATAAGGGCACAGCTCTGGATCACATCTGGCCATTCCAGCACCTTTGAAAGTTTATGGGATATTTAAATTATTTTGATGTACAATTTGAGTTGTTAATCAACATTTTTTGGTTGAATATAAAATAAATTATTAAAAAAATGTTTCGGGCTTATATAAAATTGAGTCATATAAACTATAAAAGAATATAATTGTAACAGAAGAAGGTGTATTTATATAGGACAATTCTGGTTTTTGCAGCCCATTTTTAGGGAAAGCAGCACCTTATTGACAGTCTTATCATCTGTTAAAAATCAGTTTAAATTGTTGGATTGGAGGTGAAGAGAAAGGAAATTGTAAATAAATAATTAGTTGTTTATTTCCACTACTTTCAACAGACTGGAACTAGTGAATTTTGGGGAAAAGATGGAATCTGGCTGACATTTGTCCTTATCTAGAGAAGGAAGTGCATATATACAGACAGGTTTTATTCTGTTTCCAGATATAAATGTCAACCTCAGGTATTAATAGATTAGATCATCTGAAGGTCTTCTTGTCTGTAAAAAAGCATTGTGATGATTTTGTGCCAAACATTTTCTTGGCACAACCAGAATGATTTCAGAGAGCATTTTGGTTGGAGAAATGCCCGTTCCTGATTGTGCAGACACTTGTGGAAATGGATGAAGGTAAGCTAGGAAAGGAATAGATCTGCTAAGTACAGTAAGTGAAGGAAATTGGGTCCTCACACAGCAGGTCTTCACACTAATTACAAATTGGGAAAAATGAGTGTAAGGATGGATGACCTTCAAGAAAAGCATCTCTTTCTTCTGCTCCCTTAATTCATCCACAATTATGTCAACTCTGCTATATCTTAGCAATAAATATTCTCTTCTATGCTTGAAAAATCAAAACCTTATCACTTTGGTTCTAGTAGGCACTACTCTTGCCTAACTATATCTTAGCACCCAGACAGCTAATAAATACTTCTTATTAAAAAAAAAAAAAACAAGCTTTTAAAATCTACCATGATCACTGGGACGAGTTTTCCACCAGAAAACTGGCATCATTCCTCACCTTTAAAACATGGAGTCAAGGAGGAATCTGGCTGGTTTTAGAGCTACAAGCCATCCACACACAGGGATGTATGGGAGTAAGTATCATATTCAGGCTGTGAGGAATCTCTCACTCCTCAGCCACATCCCCTGAAAGACTCAGAAAAAGATGGAGAGAAAACCTTACAGATCTGTCAGGAGGGACAGTGTGAAATGTAACTATGAACTGACTTCAGAAAGGAAATTGGGGTACGTGTTTGTATCCATAAATCTCCCCCTTGTGAAGGCCCACTTTTTTACAAACACTCTAAGAATAGAGTGAACTTAGAACAAACATTCAGTGTGGGAGACAGGCACAAAGGGTCACAGACTTCAGCAAGAAACAAGCACAGAGAGAGGGCTTTGTCCTCACTTTGATCTGTACAAAGCTGTCTTCTCTCAAGAAACAATATTCTGCATGGAACTGATCCCTGATTTCACTCTGACCCCTCAGTCAGGTGTCACTGTGGTCAACACATTAAAAACAACTGCTCACTGTGCAAGAAATGGAGTGTGTGAGAGGATAATATTAGTGATATTGCAAATCTAGGCAATAAATTTATGGTACTACTGCTGTTATAAGCATTCAAATCCTACACCATATTTATAGCCCAGGGTGCTGTGTACATTACCCTGGGGAGGGACACTCAGACATGCCTGGGATTCACAGACAAGGCATGGAACGCCTCTGGCTTGCTGTGGAGATCCTAAGAATATCAGTATATTAAGATAGGCATCTGAGTCTCTTTTTACAATCTAAGAGTAAAAATAAACATCTTCTGAATTTAATTTAAAAAAAACCCAACAACACAAGACACCTAACATTGATCAGACAAATTAGTGTAACAGGAGACCAGAGTTCATACATGTTCTGTATTGCAGACTCCTTGACTCAGACACAGTGAGTCACACCATTAATGTCTTTGTGCTGAGCTTTCCCGAGAGCGATTTACCTCATGCTGCATAGGTGTGCAGACTCACTCCTTGCCTTTTTGCCTGACTGTGCCCTTTTCCTCACAAGAGTCATTTGTGAAGCTGTGGGACCAAGGATTCCAACTCTTGACCATTGTCAGGAACTGTGAACAATGAGACTGCTTTCAGTCTGTCTTCTGGTGAGAATGGGGCTTAGTGTGATGGTGCAGCTTATCAGTGTTCCCTTTCTTCACCTACTCAGCAATAACCTTTTAACCCATTAGGCAGTCCCAACTGAACAGTGTGTTGCCATTGTAAGCAACTGCTATCATGTCAGCTTTGTTGCTTTCATGAATTAAAACACTGCTTCAAATATTGCTTCTGATATAAATTAAATCTCAAAACATTTCTTTTTTTTAATCAGGGGTTCTCTATTCTTTTATTTGAAAGCACCTTTTTTTAATTATTATTTCTTTTTAACTGGCACCACAATTCACAGAGGAATTGCTCTGTTCCTCCTTCCATCTTCAGGAAGGGCACAGAAACAGTGGCTCTTCAGTTCCTCTGATGAGAGTCATTGTAGGAAAGATAGGGGCAAGAAAAAAGCAGAGAGCATAGTAATTAACATTAACTGCAGGAACATATGATTATTGTTATTTGTATGATAGCATTTAACCAACAGCAGCACCTTCATAACAATAGGTCATTTGAGGGAATGTTTTGGCAAATGTAAGAAGCTGCTGTTGTTGGATAATAATATTCTTCTACAAAAAGGCTCTCTTCATGATCCATGCTTTAGAACTGCAAAAATACTAGTAAGGGGGAAAAAATAGCTCCTGGGTACAAATACCAGACTGCAGCTGAACCTGGCCAGCACCTTTATGAATATTACAACTACACTGTCTTATCATCAGTGCATTTTCTATATAGCACAGTTTTCAGATTATTAATAGAACTAAATGAAACTATCTGCAATCTTTGTTTCTCTATCTGTATTCTTCTCTAGCATCTAGACTAAAAATCACTAAACCAGTATTTTAAAAGTTTAAGCCTATGGCTATTTTTGTGAGAATTATCCTTTAGTACTACCTCTTCCAGTAAAAAATGCAAGCAAAAGAAAAGAAAATTATCCCAAACTTGTTTTCCAAAGGCTAGAGAAACAGACAGCTTTTATTCTAAGTCCTTGCACTGCTGTTCATCTGCAGACTACAGGAAACAAGGTCTGCGAGGGTCACATCCTTAAGTCATTTTTCTGTGGCCTTCTAATGGTTTGTTCAAGTCTCTTTTCCATACTAGTCCTGGGGAACATTAGGAATGTACTGTTATACAAGCTGTAGCTCCAGCTCTACAGAGACATGTGTGACATGCTAAATTTAACCCCCTCCAAGTCTCACTGGCTTCAATGAGGTTATTCATTTAGGCAGAATAGTTCACCAGCTATAAAAATAAGCACGGGTGAGCTATGCATTCAGGATCCCTAATTATAACTATTGGGAGCCACTATTATCTATGTATTTGTTAAACATCTACAATTTGCTTAGCACTAGCCAGCACTAGGCACATTAAAGAAGGTGAGGGTTAAATCTAGGTGCCATTAAGTTAAAGACAAAGCTATCTTTGGCTCCAGTGGGGTCGTTATTTCAGTCTTGCAATCTATAACATGGATCTGAAAATAAAATGCCCCAGAAACTGTAGCTATACTTGATCAAATAATGAAAGACATGTTTAAATTATTTGTTGAATGAGAAATAAAGCTACCATTGAATCAACCACTGTTTTTCTTCTTGGAGATTACATGGTTCATTTAAACACTTTAGGAATCTTCTGATGCATTGATATAATAGAAATACAGGGCAGGGATCTTCGGTGCACTTCTGAACTTAGATGCATATCCAGGTGCAAAAGTAGCACAAGAATAGACAAGATGTTTATACGGTATCTTGAACAGGGAACGGAAGGTGAAACTAAGATAATGCCTTCACAGAAGCACACATCATGGCTTCATCTGTTCTGCTGTGTACAATATTGGCCATTTTGCAGGACGAGAGAATTTCCAGCTGATATTGCTGCCAGCAGCAGATGTGCTTTGGGGCATATGTTCCCGTCACCATTTCTGATAAAGAAACAGAAAATTCCAGAAGTTAGAAACAATAACTGCTGGAAGCAACACAGGTCTGTAACAACCTAAACTCTTTTGGCTGCTGGTTCGACCCTCTCTCTTGACCCCCTGATACATGGTTCATCCCTACACTACAGAACAGTTCCCAAAAATATAAAGGCACATATTTCCACATCACCTCATGGCAATACTTAAAATTAACTCTGCAAAATACTCTGTTCCACAGGTTGATTGCAAAGGAGGAGCAGGAACATGTGGCTCAGACAGCGGCTGGGATAGGCTTGACCCTTTCAACACAGCATGGTTACAGATTGGCTTGAACAGATCATGAAACTGTATTCTTCAATTATAGTGGGTGTAAAGAACAATGTCCTTATTGAGTCCAGGGCTTTTTGCAGACTGTTGAGCTAAGAATTTGAGCTTCCAGTCTCCCCCTGACCCTGCTTTCTGTGAGGTGCCCTGGAAGAGCATGATGGAGAGGTCAGGGATGGAGTGGATGTTTTCTGAAACATTCACCTACTTGCAAGTGGACACTCATGTCCTTTACTAATTGGGAATTCACTCCAACAGTCACAAGAATGCATGTTCAGTTTTCAACCATATAGGGTGACAGCATTGTAGGCAAGACTTGGTTCTACCTGATATTTCTGCTAGAAGTTATGATGATGATGAAAGGTGTTAGACAATAAAGTTATTTAAAGTTATATGTTTTAGAAAGAGAATTTGTAGTAATACCATTTTGAAAGTATAATATTCTTCCAGTGTAAATTATTTTCTGTACAGATTTCAGCATTATGTGCTACTATGTTACCTGAAAATGTGTACAATTTTTGAAGTCTTTCTTTTCTAGCAGTAAGTGTATCTCATGACATGAGCACCTCCCACTAAATTAAAATTTAATTCACAAGAGAAGTAACCCCCTGCTAAGAAGTTTTTTTTTGTCTTGGTAAATTGGGTGCTGTGACTGTTTCTAAAAACAGATGCAGTATTATTTGAAAGCTCAATGAAATACCAGAGAATATTGTTTTTATTTAGAAGATTGCTAGCTTTCAGGCAGTAAAGTTTGTTGATCTGTGGATTTTTTTTAACATGTTAATTACGTATGATAAATTACCTTTTCAGTATTTATCGCAGAGTCTAGCAGCCTAATGCTGATGGAAAACTAGAGTTATCTACTGAATTCTTGATGAAATTAAATCTAATCCCCTATTTTGGAGTTGGATGCATCATAAGAACAGCAACATTTCAGTTATATGACCATCTAAAAAGATCTGGTTTAAGTGGATCATGGAAAGAGTTACCTGATGGAATGAGGGCTGCTCTCTATGAAGTCACCCCTCATTCTGTATTGTTACTGGGAATTCCCCCAGACTGGGTTTTGGACCTTGTGCTTGGCCTTTCTGAACTTCATCATATTCGCATGGACCCACTCCTCAAGGCTGTCAAGGTCCCTCTGGGTGACATCTCTTCCCTCTAATATATCAACCGCATCACTTAGATTGGTGTCATCTTCAGATTCACTGAGAGTGCACTCAATCCCACTTTCTATATAGTTGGTGAAGATATCAGAGAGTATCAGTCCCAGTACGGATCCTTGGGAGACCACTCGTTATTGATTTTTACTTGTACATTGAGCCATTCACTGCAACTATTTGGACAGTCAGTTCCTTATCTATCTAACAACCCATCCATCAAATCCATATCTCAGCAATTTAGATGTAAGAACATTGTGGGGGACTGTATCAAAGGCCTTACAGAAGTTTGAGTAGATGACATCTGTAGAAATCTGTGTAGATGACATGCCTTGTCCACTGACAGTCACTCTTTTGTAAGAGGCCACTAGATTAGTCAGGTCTTCTACTGTATGTGTCTGAATTTTCATGTTTCTTCAGTGAGGATATCACAGTTATATGTGATACCATCCTAGTTCTACTTCATTATGAAATTCAAACAGAAGGCAAAAAGTTTATATGGCAGAAGTGTGAGACAAGACTGTAGGGGACTCAAACAAAGGTCTTTACTGACAGTAGCAAGAAGAATGGAAAGACAAGCTATATGTTTACTCTGTGTTGATTTACTTTTCCTCCATGCTTTAAAGGTTGCCAAAAGAAAAAAATGGAGTGTTGTAGAATTAAAGACTAATACATAAGCATGAAGAGACTATTAACTTTATGTGTGAACTCAATTCTGGCACTACATAACTCCTTTATATTTGGAATTTTTGCAACTATGACCTTGTAGTGCAACTTTCTGTCCTTGAATTTTTAATTCTAGATAGAAAGTTAAGAATTCATTTACTATGCTCTACAGAGCATGAATTAGCTAAAAGTTGCTGGTTTAAAACTTGAAATTCAAAACCTGATCATACCTGGACTAATTATGACAGAAGGGATGAAGACACACCTTTGACACTAAGATAACAACCATTCAGTTTTCCAGTTCCTGCTCAGAAGCCAAACAATATTCAGGCTTTTCTGTTTAAAGAATCGTACAAGTAACTTAATATAAAAAATATAGGGTATTTTTCTCTGTTGTTGCAGGAAGAAACAGCTTCCTGTTTTAATTGATTTTTTGTTGGAAAATCAAACTGTGACAGATATTTGGTAGGGAAAATTTTCATTGCACAAAGGTAAGGACAAAAAAAAATTAAGCAACTTAAGCCTTTCAATCAACAACACATGGGACTGATCGTAAGCATGATTCCAGCAACAAGAAATAAATTTTGAGTAACACTCAATATTATATCATTGCTACTGATTGGAGTCAGAAACAGATTACAGGATAAAAGGGTTGTGGCATCTAATGTGTAACATTAATTGTCTTATAGAATAATTCTGTGGTGCAAAATGCTGCTCAAGATAAACAAAGGTGGAAGAATACAAATGTACTCAATATCTGCCTCTGAACTTTGATGAAAGTTTCTGGTAAGGAACCAGAATTGCTATCTTTGCTTAGATGCACTCGACTGTTGTGCTGGGAGCAGCTGCACTTACCTACCTTATATATGGAGAACTTTCACTGTTACTTCTTAAAATGTTTTATTTACTTTGAGAACTTAATATACTAAGAGCTTATACATAATAAAAATCTTGTATAAAAAAGAAAAATCCCAAGCCATATGTATTCTGTGAAATTCCTTGTAGGATATATCTAACATCATCTAAAGATGAACTTGAAGGGTCCCTTCCAATCCAAACTATTCTGTGCAATTCTGTAACACTGTAGTTCATTCTCACAACAGCTGGTGGGAGGTGGCTGACTGCAGTAATGATTTGTCTGTAGAAATTGTGATTAAATTAGAAATAGATCTTGTTGATGAACGACTGAGAAAACAAACATCTATATCCTGTCTTGAGTCATATGGGTTTTTTCCCCATAGGTTCAAAATGTACAAACACATCATCAGCACTGAAGGTACAATTACTGTATTTTTTCTATGTTATTTGCTAAATGGAAAAAAAATATGTTCTTGAAATTGATATATTTTTTAAATGTTGCTAATTTGACTCAAGGGAAGGCTAGACTATAGCAGGTACACCCCTAAGGGACTAGTCTGTAGATAAGAACATGCTGGAGCAGGTGTAAAGGGAGGAACTAGTTGCAGTGTTAAACCAAATGGTATGGACCAAAGGGGCCAAGGATGGCGATTGTAATGGAAAAACCTTTAAGTTGTTGTAGCCCATGACTTGAGTCACATTTTGTAGGAAGTACTGCAGCAGAACCCACCCAAAACAGTGGAGGAAAAATCTTACAACAAGCAGTTCAATTGCAGCAGTGACCTGACCTGAGCTGGCTTTGGTGCCTAATAACTCCATGCAACACACCATCATTCCTTTTTCTGAGTGACCACCATAACAGATGGAGCCCAAATTCATGGACTAAATTAACTCTATAGACATCTATGGACATTTTACAGAGGTATTCCACAGACCAAAGGAATGACTTTTGTGTATCATAACTGCAGGGAAAGTACCATGAAGGATGGGAGGGGGTGTAGTGATTAATGAGCATCAGTTGGACAGTGTAGGACCTGAGCGTGATGTAAATGGTATGGAATAAGGGATGGAGAATGTATTAGGTTTTGCTGAGATAGAGTTAATTTTCTTCATAGTAGCTCGTATGGGGCTATGGTTTGGATTTATGATGAAAACAGTGTTGATAACACAGGGATGCTTTAGCTATTCCTGAGCAGTGCTCATACAGAGTCAATGCCTTTTCTGCCTCTCATCCCACCCCAACATTGAGTAGTCTAGGGGTGCAAAAGAAACTGGGAGAGGACATCACTGAGACAGCTGGCCCCATCTGACATTCCATATCATAGGACATCATGCTCAGCAATGAAAGCTGGGGAAGAAGAAGGGGGATGTTTGGAGTAGTGTTATTTGTCTTCCCAAGTCTCCATTACTGGTGATGGAGCCCTCCTTTCTTGGAGAATTCTGAACATCTGCCTGCTGATGTGAAGTAACGAATTAATTCCTTATCTTGCTTTGCTTGCTTGCAGAGCTTTTGCTTTACCTATTAAACTGTCTGTCTCAAGCCACAACTTTTCACACTTGTGTGAAAGTGAGCAAGTGGCTAGGTGGTGCTTAGCTGCCAGCTGGGATTAAACCACGACCCTGCACTAGAGCATTGATTTCCACTCTTCTTGACTTTGTGAGCAGTAATAGCTCCAAGTTATGCAGCTGTTGGGGTAAAAAAATGCATGAAATTTCATCTTTAAACCTTGCTTCATGAATTCTTTTTAAAAATAATGGACTGAAGGTTTAACTTTGCATCATGAAGTGACTGAGGATCATTAAAAATGCTTAAGCACAAGCCAGTTGCATGACTTGGAGCTTGTGTGTTGCATGATTCCTCTTCAGGCACAAGCAGTCATAGGTTGAGGTGAGAAATACTTCGCAAGTATTTCTCAAGGAAAGATGCAAAACTTGTTAGGAAGATGGAAGAACATTTAGGCACTGACTTAAGTGTTTTACTGACAGAAGTTTGAAGAACACAGAAATTAATGGTTTTTTCTGAAGATAAATGTAACTATTACAGAATTGGAGAATTCCACTAAAATATTCTTTACCAGCTCAGCTCAGCTCTGTGGGAGGACTGGGAAGACAGAGGCACGTCTGACTTCTTTGACAGGACAAGAGGAAACAGACTCAAGTTGCACTAGGGAAGGTTTAGGTTGGCCATTAAGAAGAATTTCTTCTAAGAAAGGGTTGTCAGGCACTGGAACAGACTGCCCAGGGAAGTGGTGGAGTCATGATCCTTGGAGGTATTTAAAAAATGTGTAGATAGGGGGATTAAGGACATGATTTAGTGGTGATCTGGAAGTGCTGGTTTAACAGTTGGACTCAATGATCTTAAAGGTCTCTTCCAACCAAAATGATTCTATGATTCTATCTCCACCCAAAATGTAATTCCTTCCCCAAGGAGATTTATTCCCTCTTACACTCACACGTAGTCATGTCCAATATGATTTCTACTCACTGTAGCCTCTGTAATATTAATAACAACTGTAATTACATTGTGCCTTCTGAACCGAGTTTAACATAACACATCTGAGTTCACATACTAAGTTAAATGTTTAATCACAAGGGTGATGAGGGAGGAGCAGATGTTCTTGATATCTCACCTCCAAATGCTTGCCCTATGGCTGGTTTCCTCTTACACACTCATTTATTATAATGCTGATGGAACTCACTACTCCCACCTCCCTCAGCTTCTTAAGTAGCACCTCGGGCATCAAGTTTATTAAAAAAGAAAATCAAATGTGAAAGAAATAGGACAGGTGGATGGTCATAAGGACTTGGTGCTATCTAGATTACACAGCTCCTTTGATATGTCCTTATATTTAATGATGAGCTTTTGGTACCTTCAAGTATATAATCACCTCAACTCATGTCATTACTTGGTTTAACAGATAGTGCTTAAATCATAATTCTTCATGAATGAAGAGAATGCTTTTCCCTTCCAACTAAATACAAAGCATAGGGATCCAGGTTTCCTTTTTTCTAAGGATTTTTAAGACTCTCTCGTTCCTGAACCTGCAAGGGCTAGTCAAGGGATTTCATGCAATAATGTAAGAAATGTACTTGATACAGAACTTGTGTCATTCTGTGCAGAAAGGTAAAGCACAGGTCACTTTGTTTTTAGCAGAAGGACTATTAAGCATAAAATAAATGTGGCTTCTTATTCTGCATCTCTGAGGTTCAAAATAATGAAATTGAAGCCCTTGAAAAGTTATTAAAACCCAGTGGAAGCAGATACTTATTATGCACAAGTGACATCTTGATGAGAATTCTCAGAAATTGCTACCACTTGTATGTCTGCAATGAACTTGGAGCTTTCCCAGTGCTGACCTATATCCATAAATGACTACGATTCCTGCTACCTCTGACCTACAGCACAACACAGTCTGGAGAATATTGCTTGGTAATACCTGAATAAAGCCCATTACTCCTGGTTGAGATAGAGCATCTGTCCTTTAGAAAGCCATCCAGTCTTTATTTGAAGAACTTAAGTGATGAGAAATGCATGAAATGCATAGAAAATTAACCACTATAAGGAGTTATTTTTATATAAAATTTCATGTTAATTCAAGCTATTAAACTGTAAGTTGTTTGTTGGGATTAAGAGCCTTCTTCACTCAAAACCAATCTCTCAAAGGCAGTACTTGTACACTATGAGTAAGTCACCTATTAGCCCTCCCTTGGATACAATAAAGAAATCTAACTTCTTTATCCTCTGGCTGAAAACATTCTTTTCCTGAACATGACTATTTCATATAACTCTTATCAGCCTTTTCCAATATCCTTTGGAGCAGACACCAGAACTGACAGTTATGTTCTCATTAATGCCAAGGAGAGTCACACTACTACCGCTTTATAATTTTTCTTGTTTCCACATCAAAAGTTCCCATGGGTTCTTTCCGCACTTAGTAGTGCTGGAAATGGGTGCTCGATTGGTTGACTACTGTGACCTTGCATCATCTTCAGCATTACCGATTGCTGAAAAAGAATCTCATCCTATAAATGTGACCCATTTCCTTGTAGTTGAATATATTAAAATGTGAGATGCTAAGTACTACTTATAATGAATCTCTGATCACTCTGTAGAACTGGCCTGCTCTTAGCATTATTTACTGCTCCCCAGATTTTTTCTTCAGCTGCTAATTGTCTGTTTTTTTCAATTTAGCATCAATGTCCCATTAGTTACCCCTCAGACTATTCCATGACCCATCTGTTCTCACCAAAAGGAAGCTGTATTCATCTTAGTCCTTTTCCTTTCTTAAGTTCATCCATTACTTCTATTAATATTCCTTTGTGCAATCTGAAGGCTTTCTTCTTTCACTCCAGGAAGCCAGTCTCTGGTGCTAAGCTTGGCAAAGCCTGTGATTGAAATGGGTGAAAATCTGTTTTGTTTATTTTTAACCTGTTGGGTTTTTTCCCTCTGCAGCTGTTACTAATTTGGGAATGACCTGTGGGTAGTCATCAAGCACCCTATCCCTATTCATCATAACTTGGCCTTTCTTTTATTCTGTCTCACCAAGTCCACTAAAGCATTTTTCAAAGGATCTGTTTTTTTATTTCCAGCATATTCCACATGGCAGTGCAGTAACAAGGCTGGCACAAGACCCACTGCAGGGAATAAAACTTGCGCTAAACACAACTAAGCCATTTTCACAGCCCAAAGATTAGCCAAAAAATTATCGTGAATTCCTTCTGCTATTCCATTGTCTACCCAGTTTACTGCAGCCATTGTATCAGTAAAAGGCTTTCTTCCCATAGGGGAAAATGGCACAGACTAAGAGAGATGCTGCTTTGTACACCACAACAGAAGTACTTTGAGATGTTCCATTTCTGTCTGTAGGGTAACACTCTTTGTTCTAGCAAGCAACATATACTCTTACTAGAAGTTAGCCAAAAATGTATTTTTAAACATCACATATGGGCTACTGAGAAATATTTGACCATATATCAACATTCACATTGCAGCTTCTTGCTCATATGCCAATGCTCACATATTTGGTTGAGCTAATGCACTGATACTGCACCTGAGCTAGATGCATCCTTGCCTCTTCTCAGCTGTGCTCACAGCATACTTCACCATCCACAAAAACAAACAAACAAACAAAAAACACAAAACAATCAAAAACAACCAAAACCATTTGGGGAATCTTTTTCTTTTACACCAGGAACTGAAAAATGCACCCTAAAGAATCATGACCTTTATATAAAGCCATTTTCTGCCTAGTTTCAAGCAATAGTTTTGATACTAAATTGCAACAGCTATTTGTAGGAGTAACCTTCTATATAGACTTAAAAATGTCCTTTTAAGAAAGGACTGATGATCACATCTTCATTTCCAGGAGAAAGTTTACACACTTGGTCACAGCAGGGCATCTCTCTGATCTTCTGATAGTACTGCCCTTCCAAGCAGCAAAACATCCACAGCTTGAGGAAGGGGCCGGAAGTGAGAGGCAGAGAAGGCTAATGCTCAAGCCTAGGAGTATAAACTGGAAGAAGTAATCCAGCTATCTGGTCTCTGCAACAGGGGATAATGAAATGTGAGACTCCATCCAGAGTACTGTCCAGCTTTGGAGTCCTCAGCACAAGAATGACATGGACCTGTTGAAGCAGATCCAGAGGAGTGCCACAGAAATTTTCCGAGGCATGGAGCACCTCTCCTATAAAGAAAGGTTGAGACAGTTGGGGTTCAGCCAGGAAAAGAGAAGGCTCCAGAGGGACCTTGTTGTGACCTTTCAGTACTTAAAGGGGGCCTAGAAGAAAGATGGGGAAAGACCTTTTAGCAGGGCCTGTTGTGATAGTGCAAGGGGCAATGGTTTTAAACTAAAAGAAGGTAGATTTAGACTAGATACAAAGAACAAGTATTTTACAATGAGGGTGGTGAAGCACTGGAACAAATTGACCAGAAAGGTGGTAAATGCCCATCCCTGGAAACAAAGTCAGGTTGGACATAGCTCTGAGCAGCCTAATCTAAAGGTGTCCCTGCTCTCTGCAGTGGGGCTGGGCTAGATGGCCTTTAATAGTTTCTTCCTACTCAAAACATTCTAAGGTTCTATGACTCTATGATATCTGATGGCTTTTCCATGTAAACTGCAGAAACAAAGATGCAAAGCAGCAATTTTAGAAACACTGATCTGTGCTCTGTAGCAAGTGTAGGTGGCTTTGAGCTAAATGGGATACAAGTGCCCGTCTAAAGCCTTTACTTGTGGCATTCAAGCGATGGGGTAAGTGTTTCTCTTCATTAGCAGTAAAGTGACCTACATTCAGTGTGCAGAATTTCATTGCTGTTTTTGTTGGTTTACCTTTGAACTAATTCAGAGCTTTGGATGCTGTCCTGGGTCTCAGGATGGTTGGAAGGTAAGCATTATAGTGTCAACATGGTGGGGGTGCCCAAATCCTGTGCTGACTCCTACCTCAACATAAGCAAGAGAAAAGCAGGTCAAGAAGGGGTAGTGGATCTTGCCTTAGACTGGGGAAAATTATGATTATAAAGGGGAAGTCCATACAGCTGGGATGCATTAGGGCAGGATGATGTAAGAAGGAGACTGAAACAGATTTTTTCCCAAAGAAGGACTTGAGACACAGAAGGGGAAAAAAAAAGATTTCTTATTGTTAGAAATCTTTAAAAGTCACAAAGGCATTGTACGGCCCTAGGTAAGAGTATCTCTCATGATCTTCTTCTGAGTCATAGAATGAATCCTGAAAAAAAATAAAATTTTTCTGCAGTCTGAGGTGGTCCAGGGGTCAAAGTCTCTCCTGTCTCCATAGTCCTTAAATGGTTCTTACTGCTGCTTTCTCTTCACTCTTTTGTTTATCCCTAACCAAGCCATCTGGCCCAACTTTCACAAGGCTGCTCAGTACCTCACTGGGTAGGGCTTCAGACTCCCTTATTCATGGCAGGTTTTTTAGTCAGACACCATTTATAAGTTTTTTTTACTTGCAAAAAATACAGGAGCTTGGAAACAATAACTGTTTTTAACATTTTTTTTTTTTTTTTTTGCTGTTGTAATAAAAATAGCAGACCACAACAATAAAACCTCTCTTCTATATTAATTAAATTAAAGCAAAACAGTAATGTTGTGATGCAAACATGGGAAAAAGGGGAAATTAAGGCTGGGGTTGAAAATGCCTGAGTCCATATGAATGAACAGAGACTGAGTTATTCCTTTTGCTTGGGAATCAGAATTTTTTTCAAAACATCTCCAACTTAGAACAAGAAGCAAATCTGAATTTCTTAGATTTTTTTACATTCTCAAAATGGTTCCTGTTATTTTAACCTTAACCCAGCAACGGGTTTAGTGGACTTCAGAGTGCATCAGGTGTCTTTGGCACTGTGGTTTCCTACCAAACTTCCCCCTTCCTGAAACTCCCGTCACTCCTGTCACCACTGACTACATTTGTAACAGTAAATAAAACCTCCTGGGGTTGCTTTGATGGTCCTAATGGCAAATGGTACAGAAAGGCTCATGTCTATACAGCTTAACTCTCTTCACCCTTCCTCAGACTGCCCATAGACAGTGTTTCCGGGCCTGATATAACTCCTGGATTGTCACCATGATAGCACTAATTGCCTGAGGCCAAAATGATACCAAAAATTTCACAATAAGAATGGTTGTACTCATACTGTGCTCAGGCCCATGTGATGACCTTGTTTAGTTTACTAGTTTAGCTGTAACCATTGTGGCCACTTCCAATTCTCCATAGGCTGCTCATTAATTTTGAGTAAGGTTGGTTTTAGTTGGTTTTATATACTCAGCCTTGGATCATATTGGTGAAGGCACCTGAGGTCTGTCCTTCGGTCCATCTTGGAAAAAAAAACAAGACACAAAAAGAAAAGGACTCTAAATTCTTGCCTAAATATGTAACCAAAAGGGTTTTTTTTAAGTTTTTGTCCTTTTGTTTTAACATTTTAAAATTGAGGTACTAGAAATCAGTTGAAAAGAAGAATCCAACCATTCTAAAAAAATCCATTAATAAAAAAATAAATGGCAAGGGCTACACAAAGAATGTATAGTTTTCAAAACAGGAAAAAAAATATCTATTATATGAAGCATGTTAACAAACAAGATGCATATTTAGTCACCAGTTAGCCTTTGACCACTACAAACTAAATTATTGTAAGATCTATTGGTTAAAAAAATTTTCAAAATATCACATGGGAACATAGCAGTGACATAAAAACTACTTTCTGTCTCAACAAAAAATATTTTTAGGAGAGTGATTATTATCAGATGCTGAAAATGCCCTTTCATCCTCATCCCCAGAACTGGTTTCAGCAGTGATGACAGCTGCTCCATGGGGAGGAGAACAACCCCAGGTGGGCAGAGGTCAGCTTGTATCATGAAAAAGAAGGCTTGATAGGCCTAAAATTGCTATGAATTTGTTTGCACAAATATCTAGGGATTTTTTCCTACCAACTTACAAAAAAAAAAAGCGTACAGTCAGGATCCCATATGTAATTATTTCTCCTGTTTAAGTAAATATTGATAAGGGACTATTTTTCTTTCTTACTTTTTTTATCTTCCTTTTATTATCACTCAATTCCTGGTATTTTTAAAAATAAGAAAAAATTTTGTCATTACCTTGCTGGGTGTGGGCAATGTGATTTGTACTCCTAAAAGGTTTGGTGAGAGTTGATTTTCCATATTGTGGAGCCAGTATTTAATTGATAGGTTACAGTATAAGAAGCAGAAGAAGAGAGACTGATAGTACTGCTTCCCTCTGTTGTGCAAAACATGGTGGCTGTGAGCATGTGTGAGGAGTCTCATTCTAAAGAGCAGTAGTTTTCTCAGCATTTATTTTGGGGGTGTCAGTTTTTCCTGAAGAATATCTCAGCCCTTAAAGACTCTTCCATCATCAGATGTTCCTGCTCTACAAAAACAGGTGACTTTCTTTCACCTACAGCTTTTTTTCCTGTTCAATAATAGGCAAACATCCACCAAAACTGCGACCTACATGTTGCCAGCACAACAGCCCAGTGGTCAGGGAAGGTTCTGAGAGGACAGGGGTGATCTGGCCCATTGTCTTACTCTAACTCAGAGGGGAAGTGATGGAGAGAGGGTAGAAAACTGCTATCCTGAGGCACATCCTACTTTATGTATTTTGGATCAGAGTGAAGGCTGAAAGTGCTCCTCAAATCCATGTCCCTCACTTCTCACTTGCTGCTTTAATTATTATTAGGCTACTTGGCTTTGCGAACCTACTTTGGGACTCCTTTGTGGCTGTCTTCACAGAGGTGGTGTCAGAGCATGTCCACTGCTATAGGTGCTAGATAACCCTTCTTGTCTTCTCAGTTTATGAAGCACAGACCTTAACTGATACAGTTACAGTGTATTTCTGTTGTGCTGTGCCCTTGAAATAAAGACACAGAACTCACTAGAATATTGCAGATGAAATGAGCAAGTAATAGCCATTAAATAAATGCTGCTTTGAAGAATAAAAATGCTGCAGAACACTAGTGAGAACTTTGACTGTCACATGAAAATACAGATTTAACCATACAGTTATTAAAAGCCAGGCCATATTTTCCATCCTTTTTCACTTGTGAGGTCTCCTTGATATGACTTATAAAAGTAAGAAACCTAGGCAGCTTTTCACTAGGGAGTATAAAACTATAGCAGTTGATACTGGTAAAATAGGTTATATGGAGCCTTAGAAATGACTGCTTGATTTGTCCAGTATTTATTGCCCAAGTAATATACAGAAACAGTAAAACAGAAAAGCACAACTTTCCATCTGTGCTGCATTATGCCATACACAGGAACTATTTTTCATTTGAAATGGTGGTAGCCCCATAGGCTTTCTTGCTTTGATATCCTATGCTACCACACATGATATGATAGAGTATAAACAGACTGACTATAAATCTGAATCTTTAGAGTTTTGAAAGCTTAAACATTCCAGCACTCACTTCCCACCAAAGAGGCCTCCTAAAGTGTAGCCTGGGTCAGGTGTATCGATTATTTTTAAGTGGAGATCAAGGGTTGTTGCATGAGAAATCCTAAGCCAGCTAGGAAAATAGAAGAAAAATTACCAAAACCAAGAAAACAAAAAAGTGCCCAGCTCTGGTACACAAGATGCACAGTCCAAAAGCTCATCAGAAAGTAAGGAGAAGATCTGTTGTTTTAAACAGACAACTTTCAAGACTTAATTTCCTTTTATTCTCTAAAGCTTTGCTCATAAATTTGCATGGCTTAAATGTCAGCAAAGCTTGAGCCTGAGTGACATTGGAGGAATGCTATCCTCCTTTATCTCTACCCATTGGTAGCCAGGGAGAGACAGCAGGTTAAAACAGATGGGCTGGTAGCCTTAAAGGGATCAAAATTGCTTAGCAGGAGGGGTCAGTTTAATTTTTTTCGCTAATCCGTAAGAAGATAAATAAGAACACTTAAAACTAACTTTCTGGAACATGGTGAATTTGTGAATGAAACAGCTTTCATAATGTTAATATTTTATTCCATTTTTCTGACTTGAACCTTATATAAAGTTAATGTGAGTATGAAATTGTAAACACTTTCTAGTGCTGAACAACACTTTGGAGCCCAACAAAATCCTTCTGACTGCAGTGGGAGGATGAGTGCTAGGTATGCTGAGCAAAAACTTTTCATACATATAGATAGGAATCCACCACTGGTGGCCAGAAAAATCTCTGCATGATGATTGTATTAAGGAACAAAACCCAAAACAACCAAACAAAAAACCATAGTATGACACTTTTTCAGCAGAAACAAATACACCAGCAGTAAATCCCCCTGGTAAGGAGAGGACAGGGGGTCATGAATTCCAGATGTTTTGTCCACAATATTCTGTCATTTCCTTGAGATGGTTAAAATACACTTAGTGGAGGAGAGAGAGGAAGGGCAGGTGAGGAGGGTCCCAGGTCCAGGGGGACAATGGTCATGGGGATGAGGGGGTTTCCTGATGTTGTCTGCAGCAGGGAGCCATGAGCCTGCAGCTGAGAGGCCAGCATCTCCTGATTTCCAACCACCTCTACAGGAGCTCCCGGGTTGGTAGGAGCCAGGTCAACTGATAAACCACCGTTGAGCTGCAGGTGTGTGTGCAATAGCCCGAATACATAGAGGCACAAGCTCACAAGTAAAAACTTCACATTATTACATTACCAAGAATCCAGATGCTCAGGAGCAATGCCTACAGAAACTACCCCATATTCTTAAAGATGTACAAGTCCAGGAAATGTTGAAACTTGAGGGGGAAAAAAAGTGTTCTCGTGTCTTCTGTCTGTTCCTTAAAAATGTAATAGGGAAAAAAATATGTTCTTTTTTAGTTATTTGTTCATCAAGACTACATTTATTTCTTTCCTTAAGGACTACATTGTGTATATTTTTCATTATGAAGGAAGCACTGATAGGTGTGCTTTTGAACCAAAGTACAAATTCTTCTCCTTGGAATGACAGGTATGTCTGTATTACAAATGGAGTTGTCCTGTAGTCTGGAGTATTTATACATTATGTATAAATACATATTGCTACTATTTATAAATAGGGGAAAAAATGAAAGCAGAAATCTTTAATATTGTTGATTTGGAAAAAAAAAAAAAAAGATTCTGACTTTGAGATCAGAAAAACTTCAAATTTTACAATGCAGTTATTAAAGAAAAACATTTTTGGTGGAAAAAAATATGAAAATAAACATGACATTCCCATGTATATAGTCATTACAATGTAGCCTAAGGGGATTACACACCTATAGTGTCCACAGGAGGATGAGCAGAATTTATTTCAAATCATAGAATCATAGAATTATTAGCTTGGAAAAGACCTTTAAAATCTTCAAGTCCAACCATTAACCCTGCTCTACCAAGTCTATCACTAAACCATATCCCCAGGCACCACAAGCAGGACCTGCCTTTCACAAACCCATGCTGACTGGGTGTGATTGCCTGGTTGTCCTGTATATGGTGTGTTACAGCACTGAAGATGATCTGCTCTGTGACTTTCCCTGGCTCCACGGTCAGACTGACAAGTCTGTAGTTCCCCAGATCCAATTTTTGGCCTTTCTTGTAGATGGGCATCACATTTGCTACCTTCCAGTCCACTGGAACCTCCCCAGTTAGACAGGACTGCTGGTAAATGATGAAAAGAGGCTTGGTGAGCACAATCGCCAACTCCTTCAGCACTCTTGGCTGTAACCCATCTGGTCCCATAGATTTGTGTATGTTTAAGTGATGTAGCAGGTCACTGACTATTTCCTTTTGGACTGTAAACGTCTCATCCTGTCTTCCAGCTCAGGGGGCTGGGTGTCCAGGGAACAACTAGATCTAATGCTAAAGACTGAGGCATAGAGGCATTAAGCACCTCAGGCTTTTCCTCATCCCTTGTCACTATGTTTCCCCCTGCATCCAATAAAGGATGGAGATTCTCTCTAGTCCTCCTTTTATTGTTAATTTATTTATAGAAATAATTTTTATTGTCTTTAACAACAGTAGCCAGGTTGAGTTCTAGTTGGGCTTTGGCTCTCCTAATTTTTTCCCTGCATAGCCTAGCTACATCTTTGTACTCCTCCTGAGAGGCCCACCCCCTCTTCCAATGGCCATAAACTCTCCTTTTGTTCCTGAATTCCAGCCAAAGCTCTCTGTTCAGCCAGGCTGGTAGTCTTCCCAGACAACTTGTCTTTTGGCACACTGTGACAGCTGCTCTTGTGCCTTTAAGACTTCCTTTTTGAAGTATGTCTATCCTTTCTGAACTCCTTAGCCCTTCAGGGCTGCCTCCCAAGGGACTTTGTCAATCAGTCTCCTGAACTGGTGTCAAAGTCTTTCCTTTGGAAGTCCAAGGTGGCAGTTCTACTGACCCCCCTCTTTACTTCCCCAAGAATTGAAAATACCATCATTTCATGATTGTTATGCCCAAGATGGCCTCCAACCATTACTTCCCCTACAAGTCCTTCACTGGACACAAGCAGCAGGTCCAGGAGGGCACCTTCCCTCCTTGGATCTCTCACCAGCTGCATCAGGAAGTTATCTTCTATTCACTCTAGGAACCTATGGGATTGTTCTCTCTCTGCTATATTGTATTTCCAGCAGACATCTGGCAAGTTGAAATTCCCCATCAGAACAAAGGGTAGCAATTGTGAAACCTCTCCTAACTGCTTATAAAATATTTCATCCACCTCTTCATCCTGCTTGAGTGGTTTATAACAGACTCCTACCACAACATCAACCTTGTTGTCTTTCCCCCTGATTCTTACTCATAGGGACTCAACCCTATCATCACTTTCATTAATTTGTAGACATTCATAGGTCTCCCTAATACAGAGGGCCACCCCACTGCCCCTTCTTCCTCACCCTATCCCTTCTGAAAAGTTGGTAGCCATTGATTTCATCACTCCAGTTGTGTGAGTCACTCCACCAGGTTTCCATGATGACAGCTATGTCATAGTTTTCTTGCCGCACAATGGCTTCCAGCTTCTCCTGTGCTGTGTGCACTGGTGTAGACGCCCTTCAGCTGGACTAACGATTCTGCCACACAGTTTTAATTCCTGCCTGACCATTCTCAGCCACTTTCGCAGTTACTGACCTATTAGTGAACCCTGCGTTTTTGCTGCTCCTTGGATCACCATTCCCCACCTCCACTGAGACGGCAGACTGAAACACATTACCAGTACACCATCCCAGAAGCATTAGCATGCCACTCCCAGGCTCCTCTCTAGCAAGCCCAGTTTCACCCCCCTTCAAATCTAGTTTAAAGCTTTTTCAGTATACCCTGCTAATTCTTGTCCCAGGATCCTTTTCCCTCTATGTGACAAGTTTACCCAATCTGTTGCCAGCAGGTCTGGTGTCTTACAGACCAACCCATGGTCAAAGAACCCAAAGCCCTGCCTGTAACACCAGGATTGAATCGAGAAATTCATCAGGTGGCTGGCTTTTCCTGTCTAAATCCTCATCAGTCTCTGCAACTGGTGGGATAGAGAAGAACACTACTTGTGCTTTCAGTCCCTTAACCAGATGACCCAAGGCCCTGGAGTCTCTTCATTTCTTGTGGACTTCTTGATTTATGTTTATCACTACCTACGTGAAAAAAATTTAATGGGTAGTAGCCTGAGGGCTGAACTAGGTTAGGAAGTTTTCCCTTTTTGTCCTTAACCCTGGCCCTAGGGATGCAGCAGACTTTCTTAAGAATTGGGTCCGGTCTGCAGACAGGGCCTTCTGTTCCCTTCAAAAGTGTGTCCCTTATGGTGAGGACATGCCTTTTTTTTTAATGAAGTTGTTTTGATATGAGGCATAGTTCGATGTAGCCTTGGCGACACCTCTAAGCTCGGTGAACCTTCATCCTCATTGTTACTTGATTCTTCCTGTAGAGTGGCTTATCTATTTTTCAAGGGCACCTGGGGAGCTGCAGTAGCTTCTGGGGTGACACGCCTGCTGCACCTGGCAGGAGCTTGTTGCCACTGCTCCTTATCCTCTTAAGTCATAATGTTCAGCAAGGTGAAGAGGGGATAGGGCTCCCTCTGTGTCCTGATCTCTCTCTGACTGTTGGGCCTGTTTCCACCAATCTATCTCCTTTTCACACTCCCTTGTACTCCTTACACTTTTCACTTTCTCCTTCAGCTCAGTCACCAGGCTGAGCAGATCATTCATCTGGTCACATCACACACAGGTGTTGTCTTTGCCAGCCTCTGTTTCCAGTGCCAGACTCAGGTGCTCCCTGCAGCCAGAGACCTGGACACCCACATGTTTGCTCTGTTTGGGTCAACACATTTCTTCTGTCAATGGCTTTCAGCCAGGTTGCAATCATAGCTGGGTCTTCTTCTGGGAAGATGATGATGACTAGTTAGGTTCACCCCTTAAGACAGGGGAGGGAGCAGTCACAGCAACTGAATGTTCCCATCCTGTGCTCCGTGCCCCCCTGAGGCTTCTTACAGGGTGTGGTCACCATTGCTCTGGTGATGCACCCACCTTGTCAGCCTTTGCCATGAGAGCTGCCAGCTTGTGCTGCTCCCCTGGCATTTACTTGTGAAAGGAAAACCTCAGGAAAAACCCTGAACACCGAGATGTGCTGCTCCTCTTTCAGCCAAACTGGTCCTGAAGCAGCTGATCTCACCGAGTTCCTTAATATTAAAGTCTTTGTATTCAATTATTTCAAGTCTTATATGAATTGAAAAGACATTTTGAATGACTGAAGTGCAACAGCTATTTAATTCTAGATTTCTCTCTAAAAAAAAAAAACCCTTTCAGTGCTCATTTAATAAAATGACAATTTTGTTGTTGGTTTTCCTACACCACTCTACAAAAAGGTCTAGACTCAGCACTGCTCAACTTTAGTAGCAACTATCATGGAAGTGAGAAGGAAATGATTGAAAACTCTTAATATCAGGAGAACCATGCTCTTTCCTATGTCCATTCACTGCTTTCACCAAACTTCATAGCTTGGATGGATATAATTCAGGTAGATATTGCCATTATCTGATGAAACACATTAAAACACCCCAAAGCCAAGACGTATCATAACCATGTTATGGTCAATCTTTTCCCCAGCAGTACTGAACATACCTTTTGTCTTAGTTATTTCAAACTTGCTGTAGCTGTTACACATGACACAGTGCTGGAGTCACCCTCTCAGTTTACTCATTAGCTTTCAGTTCCACATCATTGACAGAAACAGAATTTTTCTCCTCAAATTTCTCTTGCCCTGCAGTTTCCTTAGCTTGGATCATGATGTCATTGCAAGCCTGGTAGTCTATCAGGATAGGCTTTAGTTGCTTAGCCTTATTATGATCACCTTGCAATAATTTGTCTTATGAACTGTTCCAGCCTTGACAGATCTTTTTAAAATCAGTGTTCTTTTGAAACACAGAAAGCATTTGTGATGCATGAACAAGACTAGATGGGGGTCAGTAGTCCTTTTCTCTAGAATTGCAAATTAAGCTTTCACATCAGATCTAAGCTAGTAATACCGTAGCCACCTAACATATTTGTCTCAGTACATTACTGAAAATTATATAAAAAATGTAAAATAAAATGTCACATGGGAGATATGAATGCACTTCTAATTTAGATTCTGAACTGATAATTCAAAATGAATGCTATTCAGAACTTCAATTCATAAACAATTAGGAATCAATTAATAATCAATGTAATATCATCAGCACAAAAAGGGGTGGCATAATAATAGTTTACATATTTTGCATTCATGAAGTATACATATGCTGTACCCATTAAAGCTGACTTAAGTTACTTAACATTCAATTGTGCATTTTGTGGAGTGAGTCAATAGAGTGACTCACTAGCCCACTACAGTGCCATATGGGAAACTTTCCCTCTCCTGAGCAGATGGAGATTAAGCATGTCACAGACAAAATGTGTTTTGTCTCTGGAGAAAGGATGTTGGCTGCTTTGTTCTTAGACTTTTTGACATGCCAAGCCTTCTGCTTGCATTGGGAGTCCTACATTTTGGGGTCTCATGGATGCTCAACATGTCTCTGAAATGCTGAGCTGCAGAAGACAGGCAAAACTAGGCTATCCAGAAGCCTGCAAGTAAAATATGAGTATTGCTGTCTAATCCAAGATTTAGCTGGTGGGAGAAAGAAGAGGAAATCATCACCTTTGCCATCCTTTTAACACATAATCCTCTCTAAGGGAGGAAAGTGCTTTCCATTTCACCATGGGAGATTTAGACAGAGGAAGATTTAAGTGGCGTTATATTTTTGCAGATGACTGAGGCCACAGAAACCCTATTTTCTATTCCCTCTGTCTGCATTTACCTAGAACCACATTTTCTTTTTTTTGTTCCTTTCCCTTCTGTGAATCCTTTTTGTAGTCAATTTTGTTGCTGAACTTTTCTTCATTTTTTTATGCACATCCTTCTGTGGGTGAAGGAAGACCACATTCCTATGATATTTTCTGAACATAGCTGAAGGAAAATACCAAGAGGTATACTATTTCCTTTTTTTTCAAAAGAAATACAGTCAAGACCACATACATCCACCCTAACTTGTTTAAGTTAACAGGACCATTAGGGATAGGAGTCTAGGCATTGTTGGTTCTGACAGTTATCAATGGGCTAAAAGATATCTGCCTACCACTGCATGATGACGATACTGGAACTTAAGGCAATCCATAAATGAAATGCATCCAGGGCTGGATGAGTCTCAGTTTATGTGCAAGGAATCTGTGCTTACACATGACCAAGTAGAATATATATTTTTTAAAGCTCTTTCTTTATTACCTTTCCATAACTTTTCAAGATTGTGCATTCCTAAGTTCAAGAACATGCATTTTCTGGGACCATGCTCTGTAGCACTTCACCTTCATTGCTATCACCATGCATGTGCACTGTGCATAACAGAGCTTCTGACACTCTTTTGTGTATAATTCTACATAAATAGTTATATGGGACTATCCCTAGCACCTACTGGAAGGGTGCTTGGCCCTACAAAATTAGGAGTCACCTGGAAACAAAACTGCGAGCACCCTCTGATCAAGAACAGCTGACAGAAGTAGTCAGTAGTTAGAAGCTACTAGAGCTTGCCAGCCATCCCAGCCCCCCAGTGGCAGCAGTCACCCCAAAGTTCCTCAAAGAGTTGCTAGGAGAAGTTCCCTTAAGATCTAGGAGCAGAAACCAGAAACTGGTGTACAAACTGCAACATCAATTTGTTACCTCTTTAACTGCAGCTCCTGAGATGAGATGTTCAGTGTTGTTCAGTGCCATTCAATATGAGCTAAATTCAGCCATCAGGCTATTTTTTTTTTTTTTAAACTACTCTGATTTACAAGAAATTACATTTCTGAGAAGGGACGTTCAGAAGCTATAGCCATCAGAACTGACAGCTGTGTTTGTATTGAGTTTCCCAAAGTTTAACAAGGTTCCACATAATTTTTTACCTTTAAATATGTTATTGAAAGTCCAATGTTAGAAGTTGCTACCTGATGGGCAGAGTCCATGGGATCAAGGAACTGCAGCTGGCATAAGTGCCTTACCTCTACCACAGCAATTTGCAATCTTTCTGCATTTGGAGAGTGTGGTTTCTCCATTGCACATGTGAATGACAGCTTCAGTGATGAGACAGGACCAGACTGAACCTTCACACTTCGGTTATATCATTGTCACCCGTACATTAGTAACAGAAAATGTCAACTATGGCTAATAAAAGCATGTTTTCAGAAGGTGTCTCAACACAAAATAGTATTAGTGAAATCACACAGAACAAAATTTGACTTTTACTCAAAATTTTCTAATAAAGGATCCAGATATTAAGACACTGTTCACAGCTTCTCAGTGAGGTGAGACTTTACAGACATAGTACATTTCTTGGTGCATTTGAACAAAATAGATCAACTGAAGTTAACTAATTTCTAAGTTTTTATAGTTAGTCTTTCCAGTTGTAATTTTAACAAAGTATTGAATGTGCACGAGTATAACACATTGACGTGCATGTTAGTGTTTGAACATTTTAAATATTCACACATACATTATAGAAAGCTGTTAGAGAGGCTTAAAATTATAAATGCAACAGAAATGGAGAGTTTCTTGACTGTAAAAGTTTTCAATCCAACATTTCATAGAGCATTCAAATAAGAACTTCCTTTAGGTATCCAGCTACAAGTTTATATTCTAATAAGAAGGGAAATATTCACCAGACAAAAGAAAATATCTGATTAAGGAATATGTTAGAGATGGAAATAAGAAGATGATTATAAAGCCTCTCAAATTAAAAGCCATAACCTTATTGGTCATTGAAATGTTTAGAAGAACAAGAAAGAGACATGCCAGAAATTCATAATGTGATTTATAAAATGAGGGTCTCAACATCTGCCTTCCTAATTGTCTTTTTTTTTTTTTCTTTTTTATTATCAATTAGTTGTGAGATATTATTTCAGCATCTTGGAGGAAAGAAATGTGGCCACAGCTCACACATAACATGAACAATTATATTGAACTCTTCCCTGATATAACACAGATTCTTCCCGCCATTCTCTCTTTCCAGGAATTCAAAACTTAGTTCAAGTGAACCTTAAAGCACTAATGTAATAGACACTAAGCTAATTTGTTATTTATGGATTTTGTATATTGGCTTTTCTGCTCTGACATTCTTTCTCTTTAGTCCTTATTTATTTGGCTCCAAGTTAACTGTTGTACATTTTGTTTACTAAAATTTACATTTTTATCCAATTTATTATTTTCATTCAAATTTTTGTTTTATGTAAGACTGATACAAATGAATGCAAAAACTGTGGGCTCCTACAAGCTTCAACATGGTCTGGTTTGTCCAAGGTGGAACAACATTGGGAACCGGTAAAAGCAAAGGAAACTCATGTGAGATTAAAGCTATTACAGACTTTGGAGGAAAAAATCATCATCAGGTGCGGGAGAATCCAGAGTGGACTTCAACACAGATCAATGTGATCTAAGGTGAAGCCGGTTATTAAAGCACATACACCGCTTATATATCATTTCTCTATCAGTACACGAGCTACATTACATTGCTATTGCCCTGTCCATCCACCTAATTATCACTAATAATTGGTTAAAGCTACACAGCCACATCTTCCTTATAAGGCAGTTGT
>JAAGNO010018067.1:0-17457 GCA_033439905.1 Ceryle rudis
GTTGAGGCCCCATCCCTGAAGATATTTAAGCTGAGGCTGGACAAGGCTCTGAGTAGCCTGGTCTAGTTGAGGGTGTCACTGCTCACTGCGGGGGGGCTGGACTAGATGACCTTCGGAGGTCCCTTTCAGCCCTAGCCATTCTATGATTCCTTATTTCCCTTAGAATAGATGTAAAGCAAAGAATTAGGAGATGTATATCTGTGGTTCTCAGAGCCCACAATCCATGTGCTGCCTTGGGATAGTCCTGGACCAGCACCCCATGAGGTTGGTATTTAGGTATGTGGGGAAGCCTTGATTACCTGATTGCTTCCAGTCACATCCTTTAAATTTGTGGCAGCATTCACAAAGCTTGTCAAGCAGCTTTTGCTTTTATGGCATTATGAAGAATCTGAAAGACCTAATGTCCCAGTGCAGCTTGGGTTCCTGAGAAAATTCTGCTATGGTCTTGCTATTTCAGATAGTGCCAGTGTGGTCGTATGTCTGGGACCTGTTGAAGATGAGTTGTACAGCTTTGCAAGCTGACTACATCTGACCAACTTTAAGGTCAGAGATATCAGTTCTTTCTTCCTCTAACTTGCTTTTCACTTTGGGCCCTACTGTGGGGGTAAATATTGCAGTACTAGTGACTTAATTTGAGTTGGAACTGCCTAGCTATGTCATTTGCTTAAGGCAGGCAACTCCTATACCTGACAAAGTTTTTCTATTGCAATGAAATGAAATAGGGAAGTAAAGTGCCAAAGAGTATGTCAGCAGTCAGAAGTAAACATGACAAACTCTGCTTTAGCATATAGGGATTAGAACACTTCAGTACTGCTATTCCACCAAGAAACAGATTAGAAGAGTAAGTGCAGACCAGTGTAGTTTGTAGTTTGTCATCTGTCTGTGTTGTTTATGAAATGCCATACCCACTAAGAAGCACAGGAGGGACATTGCAGGAACATGAAGAAGAAGGCAGAAGAAACAGAGGACCCGATAACTGGAAACTAAAGAGCCTGGCAACTGCAGATAAGCAGATGCTTATTATTTAATCTCTGAAGAAGTATCATGAGACAGGTAATAGGGCTGGCATGCCACAGAAGTTTTATATGTCATTTTTTTGTTTTGCTTCTCTAAGATCCTCTTTGGATCTTAGAGCTACAATTTCACAGAGGCAGGGACCTGCCCATTGATACAGGAATGCACTGACTTTTGTACATTCACACTATGAAGCTTAAAGATTTCCTACACAGCTTGTGGGTTCTATCATATCTTCAAATAAAACTGAAGGCACAAATTTCCTTTTTTTTTTTTTTTTGTATGCAGAGGTACTTAATAAACCACAACTTTTCAGTCAAAGCCATGGTCCTTGCTTAACAGATCTAAAGAAATTCCATGCATTCCTCTAAATCTGACATTTTGCAGGACAGCTGTAGTGTGGGCTGAAACAGAATTGCCTGTGCCATATAGCTAGAATATATCATACCACCCTTGTTTAAAACAAAATAGTCTCTTACGAAGTCTGCTGTCCCTTAATAAATATAAATAGCGATAACAATAAAAAGCTTGATGTAATTACATTTGATCCTATTCAAAGCTTCTTTCTGTTGACAGAAACATGAAAAGACCTGGTAGCTGCAAGAATGCAGTGGTTTAGTAGAGAAAGATTCTTTCAAAAGCATTGCAAAGTGGAAGCAATAAGCAAATAAAACAAGAGACACGTTACAGACTTCAACCACAGAAGTCAACACTGGAGTATTCAGCCCCAAGAAATTCAAAGAAGGGGGATCAACTGTGAATTTAAGAACACTGTGGTTATGCTGTAGTTTATATCTTGTGGCATTCAAGTAATCTAGTTAGAAACTGTGTTTTCTGTGCTTAGCAAAAACACAAGAGAGGAAAAAAAACCTTTTTTGTAACGTTGAAAGCACTAATATCCATAAACAATAGCATGGCTTAATCAAGTCTTATAATTAGCTTCTAGAATTATTCCAAAAGTTCCCAAATGTTCTGGCAATGTTTCTACTTTCTCATTTGCACACACAATCCTCACGGTGTTTTTTCTAGTCTTATCCAATGCACAGGGGAGTCACTGCAGAGATCACCATTTCTCTGATCACAGTTCTTCACTGGTGAAACTGCTTTTTAGTATGAACTTAAGTTGTTGGTAAATGAATACTTAGTGTCAGCTACAGCCTTTTGATATCAACAGGAGTCATTCCACAAAGTAGCTCTGGCATGGTATCTTTTAAACTTCTTATAGTCTTGAAAGCATCTGTATTTTTGCCTTTTGTGTTTTTTATTGCAAAGCCAAATTTATGTGATTATATATGTCCCACACATTTGACTCATATACAACTAGCTGTCAAAATATCTATGCGGTAAGATTAATAGCACTGTTGTTCAACTTAGATACACTCTCGTTTGTTCAGCATCTCTAGCAAGTATCCCTTCTGGAACTTTCTCAGATGCTTTGGTCAAAGGCATTTGCAAATTTTGTCAGCAGCATTGTCAAGACCATTGATCATTATTTTTTTTTTTTTTTTAAAGTTTACATTTATAAGGAATTGTTATGTTGGAAAACTTACTGCCAGACCTTGACTGGCAGCATTTTCTAGTACACAACAGTATCAATCAGTTCTGATTTTTTTCTCAAAGTTCTGAAAGTCCATATAAAATGCATTACAAACTTACTTTGTCTTAAGGCTGCACATCTCTTTCTTGGTCACACGATTTGCTGGTTTACATTTACATGCAAATATGTCTGCTAGTGTAAACTTCCCTGAAGAATCTGAGCCTGGGTCCACCAAAGCAAACATATTATGAGAAGGAAAAAAAAAAAAAAAAAAGAGTTGTGTATTTCCAGTACAGAGAGGTTTTTTCCCCATTAGCATTTATACTATTACATCCCTGGTCTGAATCAGGTGTTCTGAGACGGTCTAATTCTTTGCTAAATAAGAATAGTAGTTATTACCAGCCCAACTGTATCTTTCTCTTTGCTGTGAACAATGTAGTTAAATGCTTCTTAAATATTTTCATTTAGAGAATCAATTAAATATTACTGTTAACAATTGGTGATTGCCTTATATCCTAAAAACTATCATGTTTCACATTCTTTTTTTAAAGTAGTGAATATAAGAAGATTATTCTGAACATGATCAAGAACTTATATTTTATAGACAGGGTCAGAATAACTTCACTTGTGTGTTAATTGTGGTACAATTGCTTGTCTCAAAAAAATATTTTCAAAATTTAATATTAAGATATACGAACAGTTTCCCTAGGTGAGAGGACATGTTTCTAAATCAGATGAGCTGAGCAAACGTATTCCTTTAAAACAAATCAGAAAAATACTTGAAAACTTCATTATCCAAACTACACAGGGAAGGTTTGGATGCCTTCATTGCATCAAGTCCTTATATGTACGTCAGCCTGTCCCATAACTTCTTTCTTCCCAAATAAGCTTTCCAACATCTGAACAAAGAAGCAAATGCCTCTCATCTTTCTTCTTACCCCTACTGTTTTTAATAATGTATGTCTGACATGCTAACAATCAAGTACATACTCATTCATTGTTGTTTCATCTCACCTGCTTGATAATGCCTTAAGAGGAATGATGAGTGGAACTGCACATCAAGGATCTTTTTTGTTGATGGAGTAACCAGGAGTGCGTTTTCAATTTGCCAGTTTGGCTCTGGGGCTTCAGAAGTACCACACATGTTTGATACCAACTTGGTTGCTTGCCACCAAACTTGAGGATTAATCACTGTGCTGTGAGAGGATACATATTAAATTAAATAGAGAGAGAGAGAATGAAAAAGCAGGAAAAAATCTCTTGTTCTGAAAATAGTGGGACATCTTGCAGATTGAGGACTTGTCTATTGCAAAACATGTGGAGGAGCAAGTGTGTGTGTATATGTGAGTGAGGGAGAGAAAGCATGTATGTCTGTATTTCTCTTTCATAATATCTCAAAGACAAAATAATTCATAATTGGATTCCACTGACTGTTTTTGAGTTAAACCAGGGATTACTTTGAGCCGCTCTTAGACAACCATTTCCATGCGAGTTCAGGATGCCTTGTGGCAAATATGCATTCTTCTTAATCGCTGCAGTCAATCAGATTTTAATTTGTCTTTGTCTTCAACCCTGCAAAGTTTTGGGCCTGGAATCTCTTTGCTTCAAGGATCAAAGAGTGTTTTCCCTGTGTATGTCAGGCACACTTATGGAATGCTCTTGTATGTTTATTTAGCTCAATAATTATTTAATATTAACAAAAGTAGATTAACTCAGGAATGTTTTTTAGAATAGCCTTTTTGAAGTCTTATTTAGCTGGAATTATGGCACCTCCAGTTCTTGTTATTTTCCTTTTGAAATATGTCATTAAGAATTCACTACAAAATATATAAAAACCCCAACCGAGGGTGAATGGCTTACTTTGCTTCTTATCTTGTTAATCAATATTGTTAACTATCTGTGATGGACATAATTAATGGAATGACCCTAGCCACCCCTGATTAAAGATAATTGCCTTGTTCAGTCACATTCACTCTCCAAAATATAGGTGTGTGAGCATAGATGTCATAACTTATTTTAGATTCTACCATGATCATTACATATTCTGTTTTCTTGTTAACAACTAATTTTAATTCTAGCTCACCCAGGAAAGTTGAAAGACATAAAAAGGCCCTCTTACCTCTCTAAGCTGTATGGCTAAATAACACATTGCTATATTGAACATTTACAGTTAGGAGTGGTCAATGAGGGCAAAACCAGAATTCTACTATTTACTGGGCTCTGACGCTGGCTTGTATCCATTGCCCAATACCTTGGTAAGATGCTGCCTGATGAGGTATCTTTCTTGGCTTGAAGTTAAATGGTGCTGATATCAGAATAAAGCTTCTGGGTTTTGGTATTCGTTTCATGTACTCTTTTATCAGCTTTATTATTTGTTATGCTTTTTATGAGCTTCCTTGAATAAGAACAAAAGAGTACACTTATTATGCAGCAATTTCATGAAAGCTATTTAAAATAATACTTGAGGAGGAAAAAACAAATCAAAATGAATAAAAGCCTAGGAAACACATGATGAAACAGAATGAATATCAGAACTATTAAATTAATAAGCTTGCAAAGCATTATTTATGGTATCTCAATGGAAGTTTAAAAATTGATACTGACATTCCAAAATTAATTAAGTACCTTTGTTGTATTTCAGGAATACATTTTCAGACTCACTCTACCTATTCTTTTGGGGGAAAATTGTTCCACCTGCCAAAAGTCTCAGGAGTTTCTTCTGATTTTCATCTTCTCAAGGTAAACAGCTGAGGTATTGAACCAGTATGGCATTCATTCAGTAAATCTGAAGTCTGATATTGTCTGTAGATGGTTGCCCTTGTTTTCTCAAGTTGCTGATTAAAAGAGTGTTTGAAGCTGTGCAGAAGCAGTAGCCTGAAACAGAAATCTAGCAACTCCACAGTACCACAAGGTGTCCTATCACAGCAGTGTACTTTTAGGTACCATCTTCCCTAACTAGTACATTTGGTCTTCAAGAAATGGCAGAAACACAGGTGAAGAATTTGGTATTTAGGTCTGACATGCTCAGGAAGACTATGGGCTAAGCTCACATGTCCAGCTAGCTTGAAGCTCAGTGGTACATCCCTGTGGAGCGTCTCATGTGCTTGGGGCTGGAGGACATCCCTCAGCTGTGTCCTCTGTTCTCAGCAGCCTGTAGAGAAGCACAGGGTCAGGCTCAGTTGTGTCCTAACAGTGCTGCTGCAGGCAGACCAGTTGATAGGACTGGAGGGAAGATGACCAAATGAATGCTCACAGTGCCTCCCAGTGCAGGTTTATTTGGATATTACCTTAACAGTACTTACTAGTATTTACTACTATGGATTATATGGAGATGCAGTTCAGTTCTCTGAAAAATGGGTGTCAAAAGGCCAGAGCTGTCCTCTCAGAGTTATCTGGATGCTTTTTCATGGATTTAAGTTGTAATGACTGGCTGAAATTCTAGTCTTTTTTTGTTACAGCCATGAAATCTCCCTGACCACCCCCATTTCACCATTAAGAGTAAATTTTTTAATTTTTCCAGGGTAGATGAATTCTGTATAACACTCGTTTGTTCCAGATTTACAAAATAGGCTATTTCTCTTATAGCTTCTCATGCAACCATGACAGGTAAAGTCACCTACCAAAAAGTGAACAAGGAAGTTGCAGGAATTTTGACAGAAAGAATCCCATACTTGTTGTTTCAGTTCATTATTTTATTTCTCTGCCTACCCGCATCCCCTCCCCCCCCCCGCCTTTTTTTTTTTCTGCGTCATTTCTCTGAACAAGTTTCTCCTGGACTTCAGATTTTTTTTCAGTGAGGGCTCTTTTCTGTTATTTTTCAGAACAATTCTACTATGTTACAAAATTTGTCTAAATGATACTTTTGCAGTCCCTAAGAGCTGCATTTCAAAGTTTACAGTAAGCTAAAAATCCCATGCAGCACAGGTCCTTATTTTGTAGTGATTTTAACTATTAATGGAACAGTAGCTTAAGCTTTGTATTGTTTTTCCCAAGAAAGTCCTGTGCTGGTTAAGGGAGCTCAGTGTGTGCACACCACACTTGAAGGATTGCTCATTTGGGCCTGTTGAAGCTCGACACGTTGTGCATAAGCTTTTGCCAGCACCTATAGAAAGTGCACTATTGTCTGTGCTTTCTTCTTGGCCTCCTCGTGGCTGTTGAAAGAATTAACAGGCCTTTCAGGCTGCTGAAGTGCTCAGCCCAGCAGCCTACCTGGCTCTATCTGTTTCAGGCAAACTTATGTGAAGGCCTTGCGAAAGTGGTGTAATTATGAAATTACAGGCTCCCCAAATGTGATCTTTAAACAATGTATTGGATGAGAGCTTACGATTTTCAGAAAACATTCAGGCATATGTAAAAGAATCAATAGAGTGACTTGAATAATATCACAGGAAGAGCCAGTTCCATATTTAATCTTTCTTGCAAATCTACTTCTGCAAGTATTTGACACTCTACCAATAGCTGTAAATGTTATTTGCTAGTGCAAGACATCAGTTCATAGTAAGCAGTAAAAAAATCTCTTGTACATCAAATGATGGCTTAGCTATCAGTAGTTTCCATGTAAAATTCCAAAGCTTTATTCTTTGATAAGTAGTCATCGCCTGAATGGTGATATTCACTACCTAATGAGCAGTACCATCTTCCCAAGTCCTCCCTCGCTTAAATTGAGAACCTTGTAGACCTCAGCTACAAATAGCTATCAAAACTTCTGTCTTTATTTCTTTGTTCTGAGCCTTTATCAAAGGGATATCTTTCACTTTTAATGTTTCTATGCTACCTTTTATTTTCTCTAAAATGTTTCTAAATTGAGCTTCTGAGATTAATGTTTTAACTGCTTAGGGTTATTTTCAGTAAAGGTGAAAAGCCTAGTACTGTTTTGGACAAAATAGGCAGAGAATGGATTTTTTTCAAATCCAGTTTCTATGTGCACAGTAGGAATGAACAACTGCCTGCAGTTTTGTTTCTCTTTAATTTCTTGTCTGCACTTTGCATAGCTTATTGGGTTGACACCAAGGACTTTACGGCTGAGGACTGTATTTTCATAGATCACAGCTCTAAAAGACCTTGGCTGGTATCTCCAGGCACCAGTATAATGCAGAAAGAAAGGATAGAGTAATTATATATGCTGTTTATATTCATATTTGTACATGTAGGGATGTATTGATGAGCAGGAGTGGTGAAATGATAAAAACGTTATGAAAAGCAGTTATTCCTTTCAGTGAAATAAGGAAAACAGCACCAGATTAATTTCTGGGAGCACAGTGAAAAGGACTAGGACTATATAAAGGTAGAACAAAAAGGAATTGAAAAATAGTAATGGAAAAATCTATATCTAAAACACTGGCAGGATTATATTTATGCATGAAGAATATTCTGTGATTGATCTACAATAAAACTGAGTGAGACACAGAACAACACAGAGATGTTTGTATCACTCTACAACCTCCACTGGAGACAAATATGAAATATAGTCATGTTTCATAGGAGACCTATTTTTAAGCCTTTCTCATTCCAACATGCCTTTAACTTTTGTAGTGGATTTGTAATCGCTTCCTTGCTTCTGATGGAGTCATGCTCATCTTTTTGACCCATGAAATGCTTTCAGGGAATAAGTTTTGTCCTCAATATTGAAATGGTGACTTTAAACTACAAAGATGGCAATTCTCAAAATGCATGTTGAGAAGCAACAGCCCTGATTTTTCTCAGTCATCTCTCTTTACTCCCCTATTTGATGTTACACAAAGAAAACCTTCTGTCACATTGTCACTATACTCATTTTTCTATTAACCACAAAGTAGAAAAATGTCTAGTGAGTGAGTTATCTCAGTCTTTCACTGGAGTAATTTTTGTTCAAATATGGAAAAAAAAAAATGCATGGATAATTCAGTTTTTCTCCTTTCCTCATTTTTTTTTAAAAAAGGAAAGTGAACTAAGTTTTAGTAGATTCCCGAGATTTGTCTGTTAAATTTCAGGACTACTGGGAAGTGGTGAGGATTTCAATATTCTTATTATTAATCTACTTTTATTTGAATGCACACAAAATGTAACACACTGAAAGATACATTAAGCAAAACCACAAGGTTTCAGAAATACAGAAAGTGACAGTCAAAGCCACCAACATGTCTCCTGAGTTTGAAACATCAGGGTTGTACTCCTGGCCTCAAATTTGACATCACATGCCTTGAATTTGATATCATAGGCTTCTTTAAGAATAATTATTGGAATAATACTTTTTTTGGCAAATGCCTAAACTAAGTATTCTTTAGGTAGAGTTTTTCCAATCAGATAAAAAAAATCCAATTGGATTTTGCTTTTTATCACAAATTTAATTGTGCATATTCATTTCCTAAATCACATTATCTGTTCAGGCTAAGGAGGATCTAGTCCAGAAATGAGACACATGAAGCTGGTTTTGCTAGCTTTACATCTCTTAATGTTCAAGGCCTCACGGTATTCTTTAGTGGGGAAAAAATAGGCTAGTTTTTCCGTGTGTGAAAAGAAGAGGAGTCTACAGATCAGGAAAAATAACTTTCCATCCCATCTTTCTTTGGTATCTGAAGTCAGATTGGTAGTATTACTATTTTCTTTTTCATTTCAGAGCATATAAAAAATTAATTTAACAAGGCAGAGATGGACAAGTGAGTTCAAGTGAGACTTGATATTTGCACTCAAGATGGAAAGTCCAAAATGAAGAGCTGTGTGATAGAGTAAATGGCATCCATGATTCATTGCCCAAAATAGCAGCTGGCAGAAGAGGTGATGTTTGAGATCACCATGAGATAAAAGGAAAATCTTTTGTGATATGATTAGCTTTTGCCTCTAGAAAACAGTGTGATTTATAAAGCATTTTGTATTAAGGCAAGTGATGAAAGAATCAGGTGGGACATTGATGAAGTTTTATGATAGAAATCTGTTTTCCATCTTGACTTTTAAAATTAAGTCTCAAATTTTGTAACATTTAGTATCACAGAATCTCTTAAGTACTTTAAGAGAAAACTTAGTTGGCAATGCATAAGGTGGACTGTATTCCCTTTTGAGAATATTCAGCCCTGTAGAAGTCATGGGGGTGTCTGCAGGCTGGTACACAGAGTGTGGGAAATCTCTAGAATGAAGTATTAATTTAAAACTTAACACTTTCTGCATCATATACCATAAGTTCCATGGATTTATTCTTTTTCTGGGGGGAAGGGCACGGGAATCACAAATTAGATAATTGTTCTGCAATTATTGATGGAATGGAATAGTCAGCAGTAGAAAAACTAATTTAAAATTCAAGTCAGGATAAGGGAAAGTCATTAGCTATGCTGTGTAAAGCAGACATATACAATCAATGTGTGAATGTCACGTTTGTCAGGCCAAAGTGATGGGAAAAGACTTCTACTAACAGGGAGAAAATTGAACACATCTATAACAGTGGAGGATAGTTCATATCCTGTTATAATTGCAGTGCACTCGAAGCAGAATGAGAATAGCAAGAGGGGAAAAAAAACTCTCCTGAGCTTTACAGCAGCACTGCCTGGAATGCGTGACAAAGATAAAGGCTTGAAAGGTGATGTGAAGAAACCTGAAGCCAAGTGAAGAAGCTCAGAGAGATGCTGTGAAAAAAAAGCCTAATCGAGCTCTAGGCAGCTAGGAAGAAAGTAACTGTAAAAGAACCCCAGATGGTGCCAGGGAGAACTGATAGTTTTGTTCCTTCTGTCTATTAAAATGTGTCAAGTGTGCAGGGTCAGAGTGCACATGATGATTTGATGGCAAACAGAGATGTGGCAAAAAAATAAAGACTTTGGAATTTTGAATATGCATTATTGATATATGTGTGTTGGACAGGATATTTACGTACCACTGCTCACTCTTGTGGTGTGAGGTGAATGAGGTGCAACCAAGGACAAAGATTTATGGAGAAAATAGCTGAAAAAAAAAAGAGAGAAAATGGAAATTCTATTACCTCATTAGAAAGCCATGAATCCTATGTTTATTTCAGTCTGTATCAATTAAAAAGCCCCAAAGTCTCTGAGTGTGCACAGAACAAGGAAGGTTTAAAGGTGTGAAGTAGTTCTTGCTTGAACTAGTGTGATATACTGGATGCACAAGAATACCATTATACAGTAATAACAATAAAGAAACACCCAATTAAAACTCCAAAAAGGTAAATCACTATACAGAAAGAGAGAGAAGTAACATGTACACACTTGACAGCTAAGTATAAAAAAACCAACCAAACAAAGAAAAAAAAATCAATGAAAAATTAAGACGATATTTAGCAAGACAGTCATTTAGTCTCCAGTTGTGTCAGAACGAACCCAGTAATTTTGGGAGTTTGGCTTTTTTTTGCATGTTAACAGTTTGTGAAGGTATAGAGCTGGGGACAATTTGGTTCAGTGCTACCTTTAAGACTGTGCCATTCTCTGGAATTTCTGGTGCTGCTGCGGGTTAATCTAATGCTAAAAGTGTTGAGAAGAGATGCAAGACAGAAGAGCAAGATGCCTGTAATTCCGTGCGTACATTTCTGCAGTTAGTTTGGAAAGACTGCTCACTTGACTGAAGTATCCTCTCTTTCACAGGTTACTCCATTGTCCAGAAGAATAAGCAGTAGCTTCTGTGTGTTAAGGGATTGAAACAGTAAATTTTACAGCACAATTCATCATAGGCGTCAGTCAGATTTAAGAGAGAGAGCATGTTTTTGCAAAGCTGCAGAGATTGCTGTAACTGAGGTCAACAGCAAACTCCTAGTGCTTTTAAAAATTGATTTTACTGAAATCTTACTCCATTTTCCTAGTAATAAAGGCCTCCAAGGATTTAAACTGCTGTAACTGAGAGCAGTGTTTGGCCCTGTTCTCTGAGTAGGTGTGTCATAGCTCCATTACAACTCCAGTGCAAATAATAACCATTCTTCAAAAATGGAGTACCCTTCCTGATATTTTTAGTAAGCAACTTCTTGTTTTCTCTTGTAAAAGCTTGGAGGTAATAAGCTGATACTTCTAAACCCTCCAAGAAACCTATTTATCTTCTTTGCAAAAGGTCTAAAATGAAATAAGAAAACATGTGACAGGAATATAAATACATTTGCTTATCTTATAAATTCAGTGCAGATTGCTTCATAAAAAAAAAACTTGGCAAAATCAACATGACTTGGTTATTTAATTCTAGACAGAACATTTGATACTCTATAAAATAATAGAAGATGTTGCCTTGATTATTCCAGAACTTATAAGAATCTTTCACAGTTTTCTTAAGGAAAGCTAAAGGGCACGTGCCCCAGCATATATAGATCTGAAATTTACAGCACAGCAAATTCTTCAGAAATGAGTAATGTAATAATTTGCAATTTTAATTAAAAACAAACCAAAGATAACCCCAAACACCACAACAATCAGGACCTGTACTATAAATGATCTGACCCTATCTTCTGTCTTTGAATGAATGTTGTCCCCTCTGAGTCATAGATCTCAGGCTTTTGCATTTCTCTGAAGGTGTTTGCATGGTTCTCCATTCTTAAGCAGCAACAGAGGTTACAGTCCTCTTTTCACTTTGTGATTTATATCAGCAGCTCTTACTTCTGTATATGCTGTGTTCTTTTTTTTTTTTAATTCTGGGCAACGGTAATAAGTCACCCGACTGCTGACTTAAAGCAAAGTATTATTTAAAACAAAGTCACATCAGAGGAAGCATATCCATAAAGCCAGCAGAGTACACTGTTTTCATATACTGTGTTTCAATGAAACGTTTCCCTCCACAGATCTCTCAAGTCCCTTAAATTTTTTTCACAGACCCTCTGCAGAATACGTCCTTCTTTCATTTTATGTAGGGCTCTCATTTTATGTCATTTTTGATGAGCGTCCTCTTTTCTCAAGAAATACTCACTGATTCTAGTGGGTTTGGAATTTTTTGTTTTGCAGTTTGGCATAATATTACTGTCAGTTCATCTTAGAAACTGAATGTGGACTATTTTCTGTAAATTGCCCCCAGCTTTTCCAATATATTTTTTTATTATTATTATGGCCCCTTTTCTGTATGTTTTCTACATCTGCCTTTTGAGCTAGAACGTTGCATTCACTTAGGAAAATCTTGCAACTATTTCTAATAATATTGTCCAAATTATTCAATTGTCACATCTTTCTGTTCATTGTGTTGTTGCTTCCCTGTTCCAAACCTGATGCAGAAGGTATCCGACTGAAGTGAGGGAGTACTAAGTGGTTTATTTCTTTCATTAAAGCCTCAGAATGATGACTAATTTAAGTGTTGGTATACTTTTTCCTAGATACTTTTCTTTAGTTTGGTAATATAAATGACGAGGAAATAAACAGACACCTTGTCCATTTCTGTACCTTAAGAGTAACATACACATTTTTCCATGTTTGGTGACAGTTCAAAAAATGAAAGAAGCTGTTTATGCAAATGTTTAAGCTAACAGTCCCATTAAGTCTTGGGCTATCCATATAATGAAAAATATCACTGATGTATAAAGGTGTTTTAAAGGCTGAAAGCTTTGTTCAGATAAACCAGATCTGATGTCTCAGTGGGAAATACCTTTTTTTTTGGGGTTGAGAAAACTAGAAATCTTTTTAATACATTTTCCTGACACAGATATCACATCTCCAGCACAGCATATGAAACATTTGCATTTACAATCCTATTTGGTAGACCTTCTGAGTTAGAAACCTTGAGGAACTCCATCCTTTACTAAAGAGTTGCAGCTAGCTACAGGATTGGGGAGAAAAACATATTAATAAAATATCGTATTTAATGGATAAGAATTTCTGGCCCCAAGGTTGATAGACTGTCCTACTCTGGGTCTTTTATTTCCTCTTGGGCTGTCAGAATACTAATGACATATAATTATTTATTGCATATGTTGTACAATAATTATCATAACAATGTTATTGATCAACTGGGATGATAAGTCAGGAGGATGGGGATATTTCATATCCTGTAGCAGAGGTTAAAGGCATTCAGCAATACAGGTAAGACTGATGATGATTTTTCTGTACCCAAATGTTGCTGACTACAGTTGAGGGCAAGTCTAGTTCAGGGGACTAACGCTAGGGGTTCCCTTGACTTCTGTACTACAGTATTTCTTGCTGTATTTTGATCAGAGGCTCAAAAATTTGGGTAAAACCCGGGTGTTTACATTGGCTTCCCCAAAGACACTTCTGAAAGACCCTTGTACCCTGACAAGGATTTGTTATGAACTTACGTAGTTCTTAATCATCATACATAATGTTCTTCTCAGTTTCCAAATTTATTAATCAAAGAATCATAGAATGGTAGGGGTTGGAAGGGACCTCTGGAGAGGTCCCCAAAGACCCAAACTAAACAGCAAATAGCAACTCTTTGTCTCCATGCAGTCATTAGAGTTGGGAACAAGTCTTTTGAAAAAGATTGCCACCTTTTGAGTTCTGATTTTACTCCTGGAGGGAGGCATTTAGCTGGGAAGTACTAGCTATATGTACACTATGCAATCATATATATACCTTGCCATTCCAAGCAAAGATATGAACTGATTTCTTATCTCTGTGTGAGGAAACCCCATCTTTGACCACAAGGGAGGAAGTGAGAGGATTTGAGGAAAAAAAACAGCAAATGCAGACAAACTGTAGAAGGTTCAAATTTATATATGGGACCTCAGGTATTCAGTGTAGCTAAAAAGTATGCAATAAGATATGAAATCAATTGTCAAATGCAAAAAGTTCACTGCAGAAATGGAATTAAGGAGTTTCTGCATACTGTGAACACTGACTCTTCAAATTATTTGCATTATGCTATTTAAACTTGCAGTTTATTGTAACTATTTCTGCAGTTAGTTTTATAGTTAGCAAAACCAGGCACCCTATTTTACTGTCAATGTGCAATTTTTGCTCTACAAAGACAAGGGAATACTTCCAGCCCGGCTCAGACAGATCATGGAAATATGTCTGTGCACTCTCCAAGTACATTCCCTAAATTGGATCCTGATCCACAGTATTAGAAGTACTGCAGCATTTATTTTAAAATATATATGTCTATTTATTGTCCAATACTGCCTGACAGTATCTTCTGAAAGGAAAAACGGAAAAAAAAAAAAAAGTCAGTCAGTTTAAATAAGTGATAATAAATAATTTCATTTCTTGGTACTTTTTTTTTTTACAGTCAGTTTTTTTGTTTGAACGTTTATTGTGATCTGCAAGAAAAAAAAAAAAAAAAGCTAAACAAACTTGCCATTATGCACCTCACTGGAGGTCTGCCAGTATCTCTATAATGCAGTCTGGTTTTACAGGATTCATAGATTTCTACTGTAAATGCTCAGTCCAAGCTGAAATTTGGCCAAGATTTTCATGACAAAGTAATACTCTCTCCTGAACATAAATGTTGCTTTTCTCTGAAAACTGGCAGTAATGCTAGTAAAGCTTTTCTTTTATGTCTTCTATAGATTTTGGTTTACAGACAGGTAAATTCAGTCTAAGTGCTTGGAGTGTCGCCTTTTTATTGCGTACTTAACAAATGATTCAGCCTTTATGGGGAAAATTTGCAGCAAAACTGCATTTGCATTTTGCATGCTTTTCTACTGTATTACATCTCCATAATAAGTCACTCTCTTTTTTTTCATTGTGGAATTGGTGTGCAGTTGTTTCATAATTACAATTGTAGCTATGTTGTTGCTTAAAGCTGAATTTCTTACGCTGCCTAGTTAATCCATTTTTCTGGATTTTTGTGTAATTATTGTGTAAGCACTGATTAGAAAGTGCTATACCTTAGCTTTAAATAACTGACTTTTTTAAAGTAACTTTTCATTCTTCATTTATCATTTGGTTTTATTGCATTCTGTCTTTTATTCCTCCACATCCTGTGTTTTCTCATCTGCTTGCATTTTCAGGGCAACATTATACATCAGGAGACCTATGGGTTATGTTATAGAACTTCTCAGAAAGACTACTTAAAACAAGTAAGTCTACTTGGCAGCTCATAGGAGGGTTCTTCCTCCCTGGTCACCATTTCCAAGACTGGCCCATGGTGGACTGCTGTCTTATGATGAACTTGAGCAGCAGTGCTTCCATTTATGATATTTTGGGCTCAATACTTAAACAGTTAATCTGAAAAGATATGCAGATATATACACAGGCATTTATTTGGAGGGCTAAATGATTGCTGAACGACTTTGAAAAGCTGCCCCTGGTATGATTTATGTGGAAACACTGTGTCAGTCCAGGTCTCTGTGGAGTAGGTGGGGGGAAAAGGAGGGGGGGCGGATATCAACATCACAAACAAGAACCTTCATAAATAAGTACCAGAAATTGAGGAGGAAATGTTCTCACGCCTCCGAACAATTCCATCGAGTCGCAGACGAGGCATCTACCGATGGGGAGCATTGTTCTGCCGTGCACGTTGCCTCCTCCCTGAATAAATGAGGGATTGTCCAGCCACCTTTCTTTATGAGTAGTGAACCTATCATTAATTCTTTTTGTTTGTTTTTACGGAAAATATTTTATCTTTACATCTCTAAGATTAGAAGTTTCATGTCATTCAATTAATTAAACAGTGCAACTCAAGAGATGTAAACATTAAAAAGCCTTCTTGGAAGCAGACTGTGGCCCAGTCCATTGGATAAATTGATTGATTACTTCTGTGGCCGTTCCTAATAATCTGTAACATTTTTTCATTAGGCAGAAAGTTGTTTTCCTATTTAGTATGCAAACGTGAGATCTGGAGCATTCTGCCCATGTGTTATGATTTCTTTTTTCCATTATGCAATCACAGAATGTGTCACTTCCCTGTTTGCAAAAGAAAAATGTAAGAGATAAAATTTGTGTTTAGTAAGGATTTTGATCTTCAATATATTAAAGAAATTAAAGTCCAGGGTTGGCAGAAAATCATAAATCATGGTTATGTGTTTCTCTAGAATGATTTTATGGATGCTAGGGCAAAGATATTACCATGTACACTCTGGATGTGTAGAAATGCCACTAGGGGCTATTTTCTTTCTTCGAGGGTGCCCTTTAAGCTCACAGAAAATCACTCTTAATAGAGTAAACATGCAATTTGCACAAAACTAACACAATGTGTTCCAAGTTATGTGTCACAAAGAAAAAAGCACAGTGAAAAATTTGTACTGAATTTTATATTTCTTTCCCGATGAGATTTTTTTTTTCCCCAGAACTTGCAGTTTTCTTGAAAACATTCTTTATTTCAAGTTTTTCCAAATATTTCTGCTATTCATTTTTAGCTTGAGATGTGTCCTTTGTAAAGGTTTGATACCAAAAATTTGCATAATAGGGATTGTGCTGCTTAGTATTCTTTTCTTCCTGGATGAGTTCTCTACTGCCAAGATATTTAAGAATTCAGAATGTGTTTGCTATGAGTAATCTCAAATTTTTTATTTAAAGCAATGTTTCTCCAATCTGGAGAAAAAAATTCTGCAGAGCTCAGGTGTAGTGTTTGGCTATGTTATGTTATGAAACTGTCTAACAGCTGTCCACAATACAATACAATATGAAAATCTGATCTTTCAATTTTTTTCTAAGAGGTGCATTTCTAACCCTCACAAGGAGAAAAGAAGGCTGAAAAATACACCTTGAGGCACAGATGATGAAACTATCCCAAAATATGTGTATATGCATGTGCTGTCATGAGGCAGACTTGGGAATTCACAATCTGTTGTTTACCATATAGATCTTAACTTGTTTCTCCCCCTTCCTTCTTTTATCTTGTCTACTTTTTTTTTTTTTTTAGCAAAATCTTCAACTGGTAATCACATTGTTAACTTTCAAAAAGTTGCATAGATACTTCTGATATCCACCCTTTATGTTCTTAGAACTAACCAGTGAATGAGTAAACAGTGACATCAGTACTTCGAGCACAGTTCCTTGCAGCATATATTCTTACCAGCTCTTTCCCATCAATCTTGCCTACCACATTTTTCCTTTCCCCCCCTTTCT
>JAAGNO010018069.1:0-23149 GCA_033439905.1 Ceryle rudis
CGCGTTGGCCCGGGGGTCCAACGGCTCCCTCGGGCACTGTGTTGTTTGCTCGGGAGGCTGGGTGTGTCCAACAAAACAGGGATTTGAGAAACCGCCCCTTCTCAAACCTATCGATGTCCAACACCTGATTTCCCCAGACAGGCCCTGATTACAGCTGTGCCACACGTTCCCTTGCAGGAGAGAAATTCCAGATCTATCACCAGAGATGTCGGAGGTGCTCCTCCCGGGCTGCGATTCATTACAGCAAGGCAGACGCTTTGCAAGAGGCGGTGATACCCCTTCGTTCCTGGTGCCCACCCCTGTCCCCAGAGCTGCTCCCCACACCCAAATAATGAATTGGCAGCGGCTGCCCAGGCAGGGGATGGTTGGTTGGCAGCACAGCACAGGCCACCTCTGCCTGCAGGAGATGCTCCCTGCAGTGCCCTTCTTCAGCCTAGATGCAAAGATTTCCCCTTACTAAGCTTATTTTCAGCAGCCTCCTTTTGCACAACCCCAGAAATGCAAGGTTCACCCCACTCCATGTGATAAACCCCACACTGGTACGTGACTGGTGCCCAAATACATCCATGGGTGGTTCAGGGAGGCCGCCCCCCCCATCTCCTTTGCCCCTCTCCCCTGCCTGCCAGGCGGGCTCGGAAATGAGAAGCTAATTAAATTATACTGCCAGTCGAAACTGCTTCGTCAAGTAAATAAATAAATAAAAATTAGAAGGTCATCAAAGTTGTGTTTGGAGACCATCGCATTAGCATACATCTGCATAGCAATGAAGGGAGGGAAAAAAAAAAAAAAGGCCATTTAAAGAGAGCTGGTAATTTACCCAGCCAAGTAAACTTCATTACCTGTAAGTAGCGCAGCACGACAAGCACTAATTCACACCTTTAACAACCCCGGCACAGATGGCAGAGAGGGATCTGGGGAAGGCAGGGCCAGCCAAGGTGCCCTGGCCTCCCTGAGAGGCTGTGTGGTCATGGTGGGGGGTAGAGCATCACCCCCTCAGCACCCTCGACACCCTCCCGGGCCAGGCTACTTGGGTGCAGCAGGGTGTCACGGCCACAGCTTCATGTTCTGGGGGTGCAGCTGCAGCTGGATCATGGTGTATGGGGGGGCTTTGCTACAGGTCCTGCAGCCCACTCGGGGCTGAGCTCCCTCTGAACCCCCCCAAGCACAGCAGAGCACATCCACCTCCACACCAGTACCAACAGCACCGCCTGCCCAGCATCGCTCCAGAGCCCCCAGCAGGAGCTGGGGAGGAAAACGGTGAAAATAGGGCTGCTCCCCTTCTGCCTTGGGATAAGCCATCACCTTACACGTCCTCCTGAGCATCTCTACTCTGTAGCAGAGCCTGTAGTACCTGGTGAAGCCATATGAGGCCACCACAGCCCCGCGCTCCCGTCCCTGCCTCTTCATTAAATGCAGCATCTGATTTCTCCAGGCTGTTATGTGTATATTTATTTCCAATGAGGTCAGGAGTATCAAGGTTGTAAAATAACATATTTTCACTTGCTTTCTTCCCAGATCTCATATGAAGCGCTTCCGAAGTCAATTATCTCCCGGAGGCTGTGCTCCCCGCACACACGTACGCCCTGCTCGGCACTGCCTCGCGGCACACCAGCCACCTGACATCACCATGCCGAGGGGAGGGGGGCCCAGAAACGGTGCTGGGGGACGAAGGAGAGAAGGGAAGGAGGGAAAAAACACGATCCCCCGATGGGGATGTCAAGCATCCAAAATGACAATTGCTAGCAAAAGACAATCGGCAGCACGCGAGAGCTTCGAGAGCCTGCGCTGGCACGGAAAGCCCAGCTGGGAGGGTTGCAGCTCCCTTCCAGGTGTTGCTTCCACCACGGCAAGGAGCTCATCTCCAGCCCTAATCAGAGAGGGGGGAGGTTTAGGCTGGATATTAGGAATATTATTTCTTCCCTGCAACGGTTGTCAAGCCCTTGACCAGGCTGCCCAGGGCAGTGGTGGAGTCCCCATCCCTGGAGAGGTTTCAAAGCCGTGGAGATGCGGTGCTGAAGGACACGGTTTCGTGGTGACCTGGCAGTGCTGGGTTAACAGTTGAACTGGATGATCTTAAAGATCTTTACCAACCTCAGTGATTCTATGATTACAGAAGGCACCAGCCCACCCAGCAGGCGAGCACCCCTTCTGGGAAATCCAGCTTCAACAATCAAGCCCAACCAAAACCTCAACATTCCTTCGTGCACCGCCCCAGCCAGCCCTAACGGGTGGCACCATTCCCATCCCCATGCCACCCAAGGAGCCCACAAAGCCAGGACAACATCCCCGTTCGCTGCTTTCCCTTCCCCTCCCCACCTGCTTCGCTGTATTTTCTAAAGACCGCTTTTTGCAACGTCTCATTTTATTCCTCATCAGATGCTTTCACAGAGCGTAATCCCGGCTTGTCAGGCAGCCCTTGCAGAAAGGAGTAAATCCTGTTTGATCCATTCCTGTGCACTTTGAAAATGCAGAAGAGCACCTGAGGCAGAAACACAATAACTCGGTGCATAAGGGGCTTGCCGGGCTCCTTAATTATCCAGGCACCAGAGTCCTTTAGCTCTGAGTAGAAGTGGTTTAGCGCGGCTATTTCTGAGCATATTTCCAGCTTGTTTCTCTCTTCCCGTAACTCAAGTAGCGACACAACTAGATAACAATTGACAGAAAACAGTAATAACGTTTTAAAAAGACAAGGTCGGGGTTATTTTTTTCCTCTCTCCCCCCTCTTGAGACAATAGCCGTGATGACGGTGATGATCACCGGGAGTGTAAGTGTAATTTCACGCTGTGATTGAGGGCTCCCTACGGCTCCACAAACTGAGCCAGCATCGCTCACTGATCCTTTCTCCCCCTTTCCCGTGGCTTTGTGAAGGAGAGGAGGTGCCAGAAACAGGGAGCAAGTGGTAGCAGGCACGGATAGCATCTGCCCCAGCGACCAGGGGAACAAATATCCTTCCCAGTATGGGTACCCAGCAGGTCCCAGCTCAGCATCAGGGCTGATGTCACAGCATCCCCATCCCTCCTGCCCATCATCGTTTTCCTTTTGTCCTTAAGGGCAGGGGAAAAACTTTACAGCAAAGAAACCTTTTCAGAGCCATCAGTGGAAGACTAACACTACAATACCCTGAAGAAAATGCTTCCCAGGTTAGGATTCAGAAGAGACTGAAGGGCTTGGACACGGGGACAAGGCAGAGTTGCAATAACCAACTGCTCTTAACCCTTTGCAATCCAAAGCTGAAGACACTTGCCTATGCTTAATTAGGACTGCTGGTGAGCTGCTTAGTCCAAGAGATCTTTCACCATTTCTTCCCCACCATGTACCTTGCTCCCAAGAATGAAGGTAGGCTGAACATGGACCCCAGGGATGGGGACCAGCACAAAGACATCAAACTGGCATGCCTGACTCTCACCCAGACCCAGAAACACCCTCTTGGGTGCACAGCTACACCAAGACTGTTAGATTTGCATTGCCTAAACCAGGCCCATCTCAGAGCAATGCAGCTGGAACGGTCCAAGTGTTTGGAGACAGACTCTTAGAAGCAGCGCAGATATTATTATGAAGTATTTGTGTTGCCACAATACAGGGCTGGCCCCGTCACGACACCTTCTGAGCACCTTGTAATTACAGATGTCTGTATCCTCGCAACCCTCTGCAAAGACAACGTACCACTAGTACTTCCCATTAAGAGACAGTGATCTCCGATCCAGGCAGGCGAAGAGAAGGGTTTGTAAAATAACACTTAATCCTGGAAATGCTCAGCAGGATTTGCAAAAGAACCTGTGCAAGTATCTGACTTGTTCTGCTGCTTGGATAAAACCCACCCAGGGCATCGAAACTAAACCTGGTCATGAATGGCACAGACTGAAGGTCCTCCAAGAAGAGCATCAGAAGGAAGCAGAGTCCCAGAAGACCATCACATCCCCCAGATCCATCCACCCACCCTGGCACCTGCATCAGCGGGGGGGGGGTGACAAGGTGCCATTGCTAGAGCTGCCAAATCAAAGTGCGATGCCGATACCAATAGCACGACATCTCCCTCCATCCTTCCCCCGGGTACCTCTCCCTTGCCTTCTCCCCAACCCCACCGGATCCCACAAAGCGTTTTTCCCATCTGCTTGGGATGAAAGACGCTGCACAAAATAAAGTTGTGTTGCAAAGTAATTGCACCTGGAAGGCAGAGCTGCTGCTGCGACCGAACACCGGGTGCTGCCTCTTTGAAATCTGCACGGAGAGCCGGAATACATTGGGAATAAAAACAACAAAGAAGAAAATTGGGACAAGTCGTGCTAACACAGTGGAGGTGGGAGCAACCAGTAGGTGGAAAGGAGACTGGGGGTGGAATGATTTTCCCTATTCCCTCATGAGATGTATAGACATACATTTATTTCTATTGGTTTTTTAAGACGTTCCTCCTTCTTTTTCCCCTTTAAAATCCAGCCCGGTCTCAGCTGCTGCAGTACCATTACCCACCGGGCAATCTGAGGCATGACTGTGGCTCACAGGGATGTACCTGCCCCAGTTTTAAACCACCTTTTTCAGAAGTCTTCGAGCCCTTTGGTCAAAACCCTCACAGCCAAAACTCCTCAACCCCCATTCGCCGAGTGACGTAGATGAATAACCCCAATCCCACTCCCAGCTATTTTTTTCTTATGACTATTGCTTTCTTAAACCCTCTTTGGACTGGCATTTCCTGCTGTCCATGGGTTTGCCCAGAGCCTGGCGTGGGGTTCTGGGCCACCAGGCACCCGCTGGCATCATGGTGGGGGGTGATTAACACAATCAGGGAGGAAAACTCCTGCAAATTGGTGATGATGTCCCCTGGAAATCTGTGATGTCCCCTGGAAATCACCCTGCTGCTCAGCTCACCCGTCACCTCGCTAAGATGATCCTGCTTGGAGACCAACATATTATCATATTAACATATTATCACCTCTTCTTCTTTTATATATATATTTCTTTTCCCCTAAATCACCTCACTCCAGCAGTAACTTGAAGAGATGTCTTGGGATGCCAAATAACAAAATGCATTTCCGCAGCGGCTTCATAATTAATGTTTGCATCGTTTATCTTTCATGGAAAGATTATTCTGACTAACGAGGTTCTGGGCCACTAATTCATTACAGTGCCTTGTCACTTCCTGCTCCTTCTTATTACCCAGAAATAGACTCATTAGTCAGAGTGCAATGACAGGAGAAATTGTGTTCGTTAATTTAATTCCTCTACTCTCCCTTTCGGGGTCGATGTTTGTCCAAAATCAGGGATTAAAAGGAGAGGGAGGAAACACGACCTGTTGCGGTGCTCGGTGCTTCCCCCGCTCTTTCCATCCATCGGGGAGAGAAAGTGGTGTGTGAGCTGAGCCCATCGCTTCTCTGAATCTACAGAGATGGCTCATCTGATGGGGCTTCAGCCACAAAGCTTCTTCATGGCCTGGGCAACACTGGTTTGTGAGCACATGGCTCCTGGCAGCGGGTTGCGGTTGAATTTCTCACAGCAGGAGCACTCCAGGGAGGCAGGGAACTGGCTCCCCCTGAGCCGGTTGGAGGTGGAGCAAAGCAAATCTCTACCAGGTCCTCCTGAAACCACCTCCTTGCCACCAATACCTATCACACGCTTCCCTGCTGGGGAGGGACCATCTCAGTGTGACGGAGTTACAGCTCCAGAGTTCACGATGAACCCTTTGCTACTGCTCACTGGCTTGCTCCCAGTCTGGGCATCCCCAAAAAGCCACAAGGAGCTGGCCACAAGCAGCAAACAAAGAAATCCATAAACAGATGGCCAAGGAGAGAGGAAATCGATCCCAAATGGGAAAAGACTGACGCCGGTCCCACCATGGCCAAGCTGCCGTGTCACATTCAGCCTTTGCTTCAGGGGTAAAAGGCGTCAGTGCAGGGGCAGGCAGGGGGAATTAGGGGAGAAAAGGGAGCAAAAGCTCTTTTATTCCCTCCCCTGTGTGAGCTAAAACCTAAGCAACGAGCTGACCACCTTCAGTATTTAACACATTTGATCCAGCAAAGCCAGGAGCGGTGGGACGGCGTGACCGGGAACGCACTCGGAAGCATCTCAGCACGGAAAGGGTTAAAAGCCCTTCAATTTGCCCAGGTTTGACAGCACGTCCCTGGGTTTCCTACATGTAATTACAATAATTGTGAGATGTAAACACATTACAGGAGAGATCAAAAGTGAGGGTGTGAATGGGGGAGGCATGAGGACAAACAAGATCAAAGGAAGAATTATTAAAACCTACATAGTGATGCTTCCTAATTCCTGTGAAGTCTGATAAGGGGGTTGGAGGGGCAAGGAATGGCCTCAGCACTGCATTCATCCCCCAGCCCATATAGTCCCACCATCTCATTAAGCTCGCTTGTTAAACCACACCAGAAAACCTCCACCCGGCACCGCCCCAAACCCATCCCTCCCAGTCCGGGGCCAGCGCTACAGGGCACGTGTAATATTCCCGACGCCAAACCGCAGCGAAGGGACACGTGAGCTCAGCCTTTTGGGGAAGAAATCGCTCCATTTGTTGCTTTTCCGAGCGGGATCCGAGTAGGAACTCAAGAGCTTGGGACCGCTTTGACTTTGCAGTCCCCCCACGCGGGCGATGCTCTCCCGCTCTAATCTGCGCACGGCAGGAGGATCCGCTTTTCCCTGCGGGATCAGCTATTAACAGTCGACGTTTCGTTTAAACAAAGCCTTGAGCCTGTCCAAATATTTGCCTCAAACACACTTTGTGTTTTGCCTCTCAGCTCGCTCCCCTCGGGGGTGTTTCGCTCCGATTTTCCCATCTATCTGGGGTCCCCCAGGCCAGCGCCGCAGCCCCGCTGCCGCCGGGATGCTCGTGACTTGCCGGGAGGGCAGGGATGAGATCTCCAGTATTGCTCGATAAAGCAAACCTCGAGCCTACACATTAGCTCCCTCCCCCTCCCCGAAACAAAACATCAAAGCAAAGGGAAAATTATCTTCTTGGAGCAAAGCGAGGTTTAAGTCGTTTCCTTTCTATTTTCCCTTTTATGCTGCAAATCCAGGCGAGGGGAAAAAAGAAAAACAACAAAAAACCAAAACACCAAAGTTCAAACTGGAAATCAAAACACTGAATTTTTTTTTTTTTTTCCAATCCTTTCTTTTCCTCACAGTCCAAAAAAAACAAAAAAAAAGGGTTTGATTTGTACTTTTAATACAAATTAATTATCCGTTTGCAGGAACGTGCTTCAGCCCCTACACGCACACCTTGTCTCCTCCAAGGTCTGCCCACACCCCCGTTCCAGCTCCTCCCAACACCCCCAAGCTGGAGCAGCAAAACACGCTTGGAGAAGGTGCTTTGACACTTCTTTTCAGTAAAGAGAATCAGCAGACGAGAGACAAGGATATGTTTTATGAATTATTCCCCCCCACACCCCGAAAGCTGCTAACGAAGAACAGCTTTTTTGGGAGTTCCCAGGGAGCTGCGCAACCCTGCAGACCTTGGGGTGGGATTGCGCTGACAACAACACAACTTCGTCTCCACCTGAGGTCTCCACGGCCCATATTTGTTCTCTACCAGCCTCTTTTCCCAGTCCTGCCTTCAATTTCAAGTCCAAAAATATTGCAGATTTCCCCACGTTTTCCCCTGCCAGCAGCTCAGCCAGAGCCAGGCTCTGGAACAACCCAGCTTGGGGGCTGGTTGCTTGGAGCATCAGCACGAGAGCAAGCAGGGATCACGATGTGCTGGTCAACTTGGTTGATGAGGAACGGAAAGGAGATGAAAAATAAAGAGAGAGCTGACAACACGCTGCTCCACTCTCGTCTGGGCTCCACGGGGATGCCAGGAGAGAAAGAACATGCTGCTGTTTGCTTAGGTAGGGGTTTTTGCTGTTGTTTACAACTACTTTTCCCCCCCCCCCTCTCGCTAGGCTTCCAGACAAGCTCTGCAGTCCCATACCAGCTCCACAACGCCCTGTCCTGCTCACATCTACCTGGTGATAAAAGACATCTTGCTGCAGAGCAAAATGGGGCAGGAAACAAGAATTCTTTATTCTTTCCCACTGTGCCCAGGCCATTTGCTGCTGTGATTTAGGTTTGCCTCGCCAGGTCAGATTTTTGAGGAGAATCCAACACGCTCGCAGAAGATGGGTCTGGAAAGGCCACTGAGAAAGTACCTCATTCCTACCATAAACCATCAGCCAAAACAGCTCCCACTAAACCATCCCAGGTAAGTCGTGGTTCCTGCATGGTGCTGCAGCCCAAAAGTGCAAGAACCAGGTCGGCCCTGCCCTAGGAGCTTTCGGGGATGAGGGGGATGTGCAGAAGAGCGAGATGATGTCCAGTGCCAACATACTTCAGAAGCTAAGATAGTATTTCCATGTCCTAACTGGATTCACTTCCATATCCGTCATGGTTTTTCCCCTACGCCAAAGCACCAAAGCCAAGCAAAGCTACGCCACCAGCAGTAATAAAAGGGATGAACAAGCAGCAGGCTGCCCAAATGCCAACAAGCCACCACATCCATACGCTTGACCATCAGCACACCCAGCCCACCAAAACCCGCAGCACCACCCAGGAATGGCGACCACGCTCCTGCCACCGGGCACGTGCTTCTCCTGCCCACCAGCATCTCCGCCTGCTTCCCAAGGGCTGTCAGGAAGGCTCCTCCTGAGGTTTTTCCTAATCATTTTCTGAAAAACGAAGGATTTTGTGCTGGCCACGTGGCTGTGTGTCCCCCACCCCCGGGTTGGTGGCAGTCCCCTCTTGGAGCCACGTACCTCTGCAGCTTTCTGATCCCTCTCTCCCGGTGCCACCGGCCGCTGTGCCTGTGTGGCTCTTTCACTGCATGTCTTATCCCCCCTGCTTTACAGAAAAAAATAATAAATATAAAATCCAACTTTGCCTTAAGGATGAGTAGAATAAAATGTCACTTACCTATTAGAAAAAAAAAAAAAGAAAGGGAGAAGAAAGAGGGAAAGTATTAACACACGCGTTCTTTGAAATCAGGTCAGCTTAAAGCTTTGAAATGACAGAAATTGAAAGATATTGTCCTTTCACTTCCCTTCCTCTTTTTTTTTCCCCCTCACTCCTTCAAAGGACTTCTGACTTTCAAAGTGTTTCCTTGAGTCCGGCTTTCCCTCTGTTAACGGCTCTTTTTTTTGCCCCATGCCAAGCCAATGCCCACCTCCTCCTATCACAGGCACGCACGCAGCTGCTTCTCTTCTAAAGGGGCAAAGGAAAGAGCTGAAAAAAAAGCAAAATAACAAATAAAGAAGAAAACGGTGGTGGGGAGGTGAGATGAAGGAGTTCAGCTCGATGCACCTCAGCTGAGCGCTTCAGCAGCCTCATCTTTGCATGCTCAGCACTTTCCAGTTAATTTTCACAGACTGTCCCAGTTTAAGGGATGGGAAATGCAAAGGGAGCTTGGGAAGCCACTCCTTTTCCTCCTGTGGCTCAGGACGGACCCGTGCAGGGCTTTTTCCAGCTCATTCCTGAACGATTTCAGCAGAAGGCTGCTAACTCCATCTTTTACAACACTATCTGCAGCCTAACAGGCCCTAACGCTAAGGAGAACTTAGAACTGAGGGAGACTTTTGTCACTAAAGCGAAGTTTTATCATCTCCATCCATGCACCTGCCCAACTTCACAGCACCCTCGCTGCTGGCACACAAGCAACGTACTGAAAACCTCAGCCGGGTAGGAATGCGATGAACAGTCTCGCTTGTTCCAGCTAGAAAGGGGGAGAAATTCGCTCTCATCTCTCCTCAGCCCCTTCCAAAGCATCCGCAGCCACGTGAAAGGGAAGATGATGGGAATATTTAAGACCTGCTGAAGGTGGCCAGGGTGGGGGCTGAGCTTCAGGCTGAGCATTGTGCCAACCAATTCCCACAGAGAGCTGATGGGAAAGGACAGCTCGAGCACCTCCTGCACCCATCCATATGCCGCTCCAAGCCTGGCTGCCCTGCTGCAGCCCGCTCTCCTGTCCGCAAACACACCAGTCCCAGTACCTGGGCAGAGTTAATGGTTGCTACCGAGAGCGGCGCACGCACAAAAGAAATCCCGCTGCTTGAGACTGGCTCCATTTGTTGTGCTTGTGACAGTCACTGGGGTTTTATTGCAAGCCACCAGATGGAGACGGTCCCACAGTCCCCACTCATGGTGGGAGGCTGGGGCACCGAGCGCTCCAGCACCTTCAGCTCCTGCCGTCACAAGGCCGCGCTTGGTTGACAACGCTCCGGCCTCACCCTCCTCCTCCTCCTCCTCTCAGCCCATACCACAACCCCACCTGCTTCTCTTTTGCAGGTACATGAGACACAACCCCCTCTCCCTTTCTTTCCTGCAAAGACCTGAGGTTGGTGCCTGCTCAGGGGATGCCCAAATTGCTCTGCAACTCCAGCCTGGAGCAGGGCAAACGAATCCCACTCTAATGAATTACCAGTTACCCTTCCTAATACCATCATAAAACCAGGAGAGGTGACAGGCTGGCTGCTCCTCATCCCTTTCCACTCACAGATCTCCCTCATTTTTAGCTTTAACAGCAGAAGTCACTGCGGCGGGTTTAACTCTGCTCTGCCTGGTGAGGGTCCGGTGTTGCCAGGCAGGAAGCTCTGACCAGGTAGAGGTCAAGTTCAGCTCAGAAGCTTTCAGCAGGCAGAGGTCAAGCTCAGCTCGGTCCCATTGCATGGGATCCACGAAGGGAAAGCCCAGGAAGCCCTCCTGTGCTGGCTGGGGTGCGGCAGGGCCAGCCGTGGCTCAGCCATCGCTAGATGGGGACAGAGCCCTGCCGAAGCTGGGGAAGGTACCCAGCATCCCCACCAGCCCGGTCCGCAGGGATGCTCCAGGACTGCAGCCCTTTTTTCAGTGACTGGCTCTGCTCAGGGCTGCAAAGCTGTGAGAACATGAGGAAAAACCCTTCTGGAAAACCCAGGGCGAGAGTCAAAACCTTTCACTAGGCATTTATCCTCCCGCCGGGTGCCCGCAGCATCCCCAGGCTGATGCTCTTCTACTTCCCCAGCAAAGCATTTCTGCTTTATTATCGGCTTTCTAAGGTCTCCCTCTCGAGCAACTATTCCTTTGAGAGGAGCTCTTGCTCTCCCCTCCTCACCGCTTTGTAGCAAGTTTTCCTGTCTATTATGGGTTGGGTATTTTTTTTTTTTGCAGCAAGCATATTTATTGATTTTTTCACACTGGGCAAAGCAACACGTTCTGCACCTGTGGGGATCTTCATTTGCAGGACCCACTGGGCTCACTGCCATCCCTCATGAAACAGGAAGGAAGATTAGGGGACAGAAAAATGCATGACAGCTTTAAACTGTTGCTCCTGTCACCCAGCAGGACAAGGTCCATGCAAGCACACAAAAATCATTCCTTTTATTCATTTCTTACTGAAAAAAAAAAAAGAAAAGAAAAAGATGTGCTACTCCAACTGACACGATTTCCCCGTTTTAAATCCTGCCCTACAGCTTGGCCACAAGACAACCACTGCAAATCACCCTTTGATGCTGCGATGGGTCTGCTCAGACCGGCCCCAAGAGCAGAACCAGGCTGCCCCTGACCACCCTCCCTCGAGTTCACAGGGGGTGTTACATATTTCTCCCAGTTGTCTGCTTAAAATGCTGCGGTCCGGCCACAGCAAAGCAAATAGATCCTCCCCAGGCAGCACCACAGCGGGACACTGCATCCCTTTGGGAGTATTAATGCTATCCCACCACTCCCAGCCCCTCCTGCTCCCCAATATCACATGTACCAGCCCTTGCCCTTGTTGCATTTATCTCCCCCAAGGCAGGGGAGAGGAAAAAACTAACCATTTTTTACAAGTTCACGAGAAAAAGAAAGAAAATGGGAGGAGGATTAGGTCAGAAAAGGAGGGGATGTGTGGAGGTGTTACTAGTCCCAGTACCAGGGGACCTCGGTCCCCTTCCCTGCAGTTTGTTCAAGGCTGATGGTGGTAAATAAAGGGAAGGTAAATCTGAGCAAGAAGGACTCAAGCACTGACGGAGCAGGGGTCCCTGGTGTACAGGGAGCACGAAAGGGCACGTGCGTGGGAGACAGAACAAGCCACAGCCCTGGAGAAAGTTATAATTTCTTCCCCCTCACCGATACTTTTAATAACCAATTAATATTTAGTCAACAAGCAGCTCTGCGAAATCCAAGGAGATGGATTTCACAAGAGGGCTATTTCATGTTAAATGAGCACTGACTCATCAGCAGCATTTACCGAGGATTATGGATTAGCCGCGTGCCCAGTACCCATCACTACAAATCCAGTGGGGAGGCGACGGCCGGCGGGGCCAGCACGTGGCCAGCACATGATGTCCCCCATCACCTGCAGCCCATCCAAGCAGTATGAGCCAACCCCCTGCTCAGACCGACCCCTAACAGGGACATTTCCCAAACAGGACCCCCCAAGTAATAATGAGACACCTGAAGTCCCCCTCAAGATATAAAGCAGCATGGAGGCAGGTTGGAGCAAAGCTGATACGCACTGGGAGCAATGGAGGAGAGGAACATAACCTAACTACTGAGCCCCTGAAAAACAGGGCATGTGGCATCACTCCCCACTAAAAAATTTTGCGGAGGGATCCCTCCTTGAAACGGTGTTTTACCGAGGCTTGGTTGCTTCTGCAAAGCAGCAGAAGGTATAAGGAGTGTTGGGCTGCAGCAGACGACGGGGAAGCATCGCTGCTGGTCTCTGGATGAGAAGGGAAACCTCAACCTCCCCAGTCCTGCCTCCCCAGGGAAAGGACTTCTTCCCCACTGAGCCAAACACCGGTGACCACACAGCAGCTTCCCTAACCCACTTCCACCCCCCATCTCTTTTGCATCCCTCTCCAAACCAGGGTGGGTACCGCAGGGAGAGGGGCAGGCGAGACCGGGGCAGAGGATGCCTGTGGGTACGTGCCCCGTGCCGTCACTTATCAGTGCTGCTTCTGCTGGAGGAGGTGATTAACTCCCTGACCTGCCGAGCTTTAACGCGACCTCCGAGAATAGATAGAATCTTGTTATCTTGTAATGAGTTTTATGGCTTATTTCAGTACATTTTGGCCATGTTTCTCCAGTGATTAGGGCAATTATCAGCCTGTGCGTTTCAGGATTATGAATTATGGAGCCTCTGAAAGGCTACAGAAATTTAATATCTCCCAGCGTCCCTCTGCCTCACTTCCAGCGCTTAATTCGCTCTAGATTCTTGATGTTTGGAGCACGGGAACAATAGCACAGCAAAGGAATTATGCATCAAAGCTTGTGAGAACGATCCAGCCGTTACAATTAATAACACACAACATTTAACAGCACCTGGCCCGGGGATGCAGGGCACGGGCACATCCCCAGGGTACCACCAGCAGGGACACGGGTGATGGCATCAGGGGATGGGGAGCAGAGCTTGGATGTCCTGACCCTTGCAGGACCGAGTCCTAGCACCCAGGTTTGGCACCGGGGGAGGTGATTTAATTCCAAAGTGCTTGAAATGAAGGCTGTGGACACCCAACCCATCTGACCTGGCCTGTGGCTATTTTGGGGCTCTCTGGCTCACCTGGATAGGGACAACCAGGTCTATTGGTGGCCCTCTCCCTGGAGTGCCCTGTCCCATCCAAAGCTTATTTAGAAGCCTAATGCTGCTGAGCAGCTTAGGGCGGGAGGGGGATTAGAGATTCACATCGGGTGAGACTTGACTTTTACCTGCTGTCTGAGCACAAGCCATGGACAAGCTGGAGCCAAGCACATGGACAACAGCACAAGGACTTCACTCTCCTAAGAAATCCAACAGGCTTCAAAGCACCTCAGGAACAGGCATCAGCATGATGTCATGGAAGGGAAACTGAGGCACAAAAAGGGGAAACCGAGGCACAGTGCATCATCAGTGGGACTGAACCTCCACTCCCAGCCTGAAGCTTTACAAAGAGGTCCCCACGCACCAAACGGGAACCGATTTCGCATCGGAGCATGAAACCAAAGCGCAATCCCTGCCCCAGGCCAGCCCTGCGAGTGCAGAGACAGAGTCCAGATGCACTGAACCCGGGCTCAGCATCCCCAACCCGCTGCAAGGCTTTGCTGCCTGACCAGCCAAGAAGGACAAAGGAGATTTGGAGGCTCTTGTGAACCCCCAGGTCTTGCCTAAACGTAAAGCCAGCCTGGCTGGCTGTCCCCCGGCTGCGACGGGCACAGCAGAGGCGAGGGGGGGACCAAGTCCTCCTGCCATCACCCACCCTCAGTGCAGTCCAGATGGAGTCTTTTAATTATCTTGATCCAGGCTTGATTTTATTTTTATTTTTTTCCTCCCTGCAAATGATCACTAGAACTTGATGGCTGCTTGGGAAAACACAGACGGCAGCAGAAACGTTTCGGTGCGAGGAGCTGTGCTGGCTCAGCTTCCTCCTCTCCCCCCTCGCGTGGACGCGGGTGCTTCTTCCGAGCAGGAAAACGTAAAATATTCATTTTGTGTAGAAACAAAATTAAGCCCTTGGAAATGAACTCCAAGAAATAAAGCCATCGCTTGAGTTAATTAAGAAGTGATTATATCGAAAGCCTGTAATAAAGGCTTCACGACGCAGGACGCACCGAGCTGCTACGACAGCCCAGGATGGAGGAGGACCTGGGCAAGAGATGGGGGAAGAGCAGAGCTGGGGCTGCCCCCAACCCTCACCCCATCCCCTTTGCACCTCTCTATCCCTCAACCTGCTGCCCAGGTGCCTCTCCTGCACCTCTCTGGGCTGGGCTAAGTCATCCCACAAAGCACTAGATGCAAAAAAATTATGCAAAACCAGGCTTCCCCCAAGGGGTGCAAGTGCCTCTGCCCTCCGCGAGATGACAGATAAAATCCCCTGTTACTGGAGGAAGGTAATTTGACATAACAGCTGTTCTGACATTCTCTCCCTATGGATATTGCCGGCAATAAGAATGCAAATCAGCCCTCTTTGCACTTCTCCTAGAGAGCAACTTTCACCTGAAAAGTCGAGTGCACTTCCAAAACGTGAACTCATTAAAGGCTCCATTCCTCCCGGCGAGGCCAAGCCCGCGATGCCCGTCTGACTCTGCCCTGCCCGCAGCCACCCCGGGAATGCAACCCACAGTCTGGTGACCGGAGCAGTGAGAAACTAAGAAACTTGTCCTTATTATGGCAGTAAAACCACTGCGTAGCTCCTTGCCTCCGTTTTCACATTGTGCAAACCAGGATTAAGATAGTAAAAGACCTGGACATGTGTCCAAACCGTGGTAAAAAGACCTGGACATGCGTCCAAACTAAGAGCTTGGGGTGACTTTGGTGAGGAAGGTGAGATGGTTTCACTCACCGAGCACCATCTCTCCCACTCAAAGTGAAGCCACCCACGTACAGACCAACCCCAAGTCCTTCCACCCTCTGAATTGCCCCCTAGCACAAGGGGCTGTGATGGTGTCGGACCTTTCGGCAGGTCTGAGGAGGAGGGACTATGCCATCCTTCCTCTGCACTGCTCCATCGCCTGGGCAGAAGGTGCTCTGAAGCTCGAGTGAAAATGGTTAGTGCCCCGCTGCTTTCTGTATGGCAGCTACTAATTATCCCTTGAAATTTATAGGCTCCCGAGACGCACGCAGATGGGTATTTGAGTTAAGAGCAGCTTTGGATCGTTTGCTGTTCATTCCAAATCGCTACCTGGTGTCGCTCAGGCACCGACCGACCCCAGTGGCATTAGCACTGCCCTACAGCCACCACTGCTGCAGGCTGGGTACCCCAACTTCACACCACACCTCTCCAAGGGGGAGAAATGAACCCAAGACCCTCCATCCCAGATAGAAGCCCTTCAGCTTCCCCCACACATTGGGACCCAAAGCCATGTCCACCTCCCACGTGCCGGCATACTGCCAGCCACCCCCCTCATACGGCATTCAGAGGGGCTCGCTCCCTCCTCTCCATGATATTTTACTTGGTATAATTAAACCTTAATGAGAATCGGGACCAGAGTTTCCCCAGTGAGTAGTCTAACCTCTGAATGAGGGAGCCACTCGGATTCCTAATTAATAAATACCTATTGGTATACAAAGCAGAGAGCTCCCAAGCAGGAGGGCAGCCCAGCACCTCCCGTCCGCCAACGTCCTTCAGCGCTTCCCAGCGAGCCACGGGTTCTAATTCCCCAGGAAAGAAAAGGAGGCTTGACTCCCAGGCAGCTGCTCTAAGCCCTCAGCTACTGGATTAAAACACGGTTATCACCGCTCCATTTCTTCTGTCAATCTAGACACTACTTTTTTTTTTTTTCCTTCTCCCCCCGCCCCGCAGTTGAGCATTTTGATTAATTCAAATCACATCACTCCCAGACAAGCAACACAGCAAATCTACTATCCACTGAAAAACACTTGTTCAGGTGGACGGAGGCTCCTCTGCTCCCCAAGACCCAGATCTGAGAGGCTCCAACATTCCAGAACACCACCTTAACCTTAAACTCTTCACCGAGCCGTGGAAGCGCCGGCCTAAACTGGTGCAGCCCCAGCAGCCCCCCCTTCCATCTCTTCGAACAAGCCCTGAAAGACAAATGTCAAAACAAAAAGCATGTACCGACCACGGAGCATCCCCGGAGGAGATGCCCCAGTGCGTCCTCAAATACGGCGTTTGATGGACGCAGGAGGGATGCTGGTGGCGCGCAAGGTTGGGTTTTACACCTCATGTTTGAAAAATGAGTATTTTTCCATCCTGCAAAGCAAAATACGCCCTTGGTTCAGCTTGAGCTATTCAAATCAAAACCGTTAGCAGCGCCTCGACTATTATTTTAACTTGAGTTAGTAAAGATGGAGTTATTTTATCCAGGATGGACAACCCCTAAGGTGTCCACTTCTCACCACCAAAACCCCCAGGGCAACAACGCTCCAAAGGAACGGGAAAATTTTACCATGTAGGAAACTGAGGCCCAGAGAGGGGAAACTTGCCAACGCCTGTGGCAGGGCAGGAAAGAAAATCCCAAGTCCCCCACGAGCTCCCAACGACTGGGGCATCCTCACGCTCCAAACCAATGAAAACCCTGAAAATGGACACACTTCAACAGGCTTAACCCTCCATTAAATCAGTTCAGTCTCACTCGGTAATTTACTGTTGCAAGCAAAATCAATTTAAGCAAAGGTTAAACTAGCTCTGTCTGTATTACGAGTTCGCACCATTTTAAATAAATTGATTTCAAATCAATTTACTTGATTTTGTGCAACTTTTCTAACACGAGGAAAGAGGTGGCGAAGCTCGGGTTGAATTTCGGTCCCCTGCTCGCTTTATTTCGTTGCTGGTGACTTCACAAAAGATGTCACATTTGGATGATAACTTGGAGTTAACCCAGCTTTAAACAGACAGTACCCTCTGCAAAAGTCACGGTGCTCTTCCAAAAGGAGGAAGCACTGCGCAAACTTTTCTGGGCAGCACCGAAGAGAGTCCAACCTGCTTTTGCCAAGCAACCAAAGGAGAGACAATACAGCAAAAAAGTAAAATAAAATAAAAAAAAGCTGTTCTTTTTTTTTTGTTCCCCAACCCCGGGTACTGCTCTGCCCTCTGTTCGTCGGTGGTCCAGGCTTAGGGAGCGAGCGGGTCCAGGTGTGGCTTCAAAGGTTCTTTGGGATGATGAAGACTTAATAATAACTCATCTCTTCAACTTCTGCAAAGCCCTCTCTGAAACGAGGCCATGAAAGCACCCTATTGACTGCCTCATCCCATCACGAGGGTGGAACAAGGAATTAAAAATAGCTCGAGCACAGTGCAGAGCGCTGCAAGGGGAAAGAGGAGAAAAAAAAAATAGAAAAAGCCCCTTCTTTTTGTCAAGCAAAAGTGACCTCTCGTCCCATGAAGAATAACCCCCTAGCAGACTGCCTCAAGCTCACAAAAAGCAGGGTACCATTTTATGTTCACCTCTGTGGTCTGCATAAAACGGTGAGGAAGGACCTTTTGTGTGCATCATCAGCTCTAAGCCAAAAATTCCCAGAGCAGGAGGAGAGGAGGAGCTCGGCCATGGAGGTGGCTGAAGACAGGGGGAGACAGGCTGAAGACAGGGCAAGCCAAGGTGCTGTCTTAGAGTCCTAAGGGGCTGGATGCACACGGGTGGGATGAGGATGGAGGACTCACCTGGAATTGGGGTGGTAGAGATCTAGTCAATGTAGAAGGACGTCCCAAAGGACCATATGGTGGACTAGGACCTGCGTTACCTGTTGCTACCCCTTGAGTACTGCAGGAACCACCTTGTCAAAGATCCCTCCCCAGCACCGTATCGTGCCAGGTGGCGTTCTCTGGAGCAGTCTACTCTTCCTGACATCCACTGAACTCACAGCCTCCATAACTCCTCAGGTCAAGATTGCACCCCTACTGAAATTTTATTATGGATATAAAATTCCCCTGTATCAGCCTTAATTTTGTTAATTTTCAATTCCACAGGACATCCCTTGGATCCTGAATTATGAGAGCGCAAATAGGAGCCGCTGCCAATCTCCCCTCCGTCACTAACTCTGCCGTGAACACTTCAAAACACTCCAGAGAAGAACTGAAACATCTGCACAGCCAACTGCTGCCTCTACTTTCTTCTACAGCTCCCGACCTTGGGCCTTGTGACAGGAACTATTTGCAAGTTAGATATTTCACAGTCGATGACGCAGGGAGTGACGGGCAGAGGCTGGATTTTCTTTCCCAGCTCTAGAGGATGGAGAAGGAAAGGATCAGAGCGGGGGGAGAGGACTTGTGGGTATGAAGGAGGGGAGTGAGGAGAGGACAAGGTTGGAAATTTCCTCCTGGCAGCCCTTTTCAGGAAGAGTTATTAGAATTTATTTTCAATTATACACAAGAATAAGCCGTCTGCAGTATAGTTAACTTTCAATTTCAACCAATTTTCGACGCATTCAATCACAGATGCCTCAGTGATTAAGAATCTATGTTGCAAAACAATTCCCACTTTGCAACAATGCAATCAAACAGATCTACAACTCATAACCCATTATCCAAGAGTTTCTCAGCTCATTGGTGAAGTGAAATAGGATTTACCAAGCATGCCCCTTTTTACCCGGTGAGCCCCCAGGCTCATTTGCAAACAGATCTGCCACTCAGAACAACCCACACGGGGATTTATTTTATTTTTTTTTTGGTGGCTTGTGTTGCTTTTCCTCCCTCTCTCTCCCCGTAGCTGCAGAAGTGCAATGGGATGAAGTGGGCTTGCTGTTGGCAGCGCAGGGGCAGCAGCTTCAAAACCACGATGCTTCCTCTCCTGAGACCATTTTAAGTGGATAAATGTGATCCGGAGCAGCACAGACCCACCCACACCTTACAACCCTCCCCGAGCACAGCAGCCAATTACTCCTGCTCCTTGAGATGCTAACATGTCCATCTGCTATTCAGAGCACGACTGTCCAGCTCCAGCTCGTGAAGGCTTCTGCAAAAAGGTCCCTCTGGGAAGGGACAGGTCACAATTTCACGGTGAAGATGTTGGGATAGAAGGGCTCAGGCTGATGGGAGAGGAGGAGGACGAGAAGGAGGAAGACTTTAAAGCTTGCTGAGCCTGGAGGATAGGCAATAAAGCACCTAGAAGCCCGCTGAAGGAAATGGCAAAGTGTCGCTTTGTCAAGATTGAACTTCTCCCAAGGAAGGAGCCGATTTTGACTAAAAAGCCATACAAAAAAACCCCAAAAAGCACTGGGGAGCAGGTGTTTGAATGACACACTTTGGAAAGGCAAGGGGGAAGTGCCACAAAACAGCTGCACAGCCCTCAGATCAGCTCTGAAAACTACACCCTATGGAAAGTGCACCAAAGCCCCCAAAGCCCCCGTTTTGCCCTGATCTGGGACAGCAGGCACTGATGCGGTCCACGGGAGCAGACAGACTTCCCTGCTAAGGGACAGCCCCGGCAGAAGCCGGGCTCCTCATCCCACGGGACCACGCGCACACCCCCTGCACCAGCTCCTCTCCCTCTTTGATGCCGACAAATAACAATTTCAAACTGGGGAAGACACCTGGGAGAGCCGAGGCACTTGTGCTACAAGATAATTAGAGATTATTATAATCGAAATTTCATTGCCACATCAAACTGTGTCTTTTAGCATTAATTAATCTCCTCTCCCAGCCTCTGAGCACTCTCGGCTCTGGCGCTGTAGGACAGCAGCTTGTCAAACACACCAAAGACTTGCATCTCATTACCTTATCAGAGGGGACGAGCGGGGAGCAGCAGCCGGGGACATGAGGACGCCCGCAAACCCGCTCCGTGCTTTGCAAACTTGTCCAACAAGGTGCTCCTCTCCCTCCTCTCCCTCTCACACACAGCCCCCCCCCTTGATAAAAGCAGACCCGGAGAAGATGCTGCTTCCTCACCAGGAGCTCATCCCACTCTGCTATACGACCTTGAATAAATCATATAAATTAAAACTACATCCTCGTAGGGAGCTGGGTGCTCATGCCTCGCTTTTCCCGAGTGATTTAGGCTCCAAAGAGTCGCTGGAACTGCGCTGCTATCTCAGTTCTGTTGTAAAAATTCACCTTTAGCAGCCCATTACCAGCCTGATGCACGACACCTCCCTGCTTGGGGAAGGCGTGAGGGCTAAATCCAGTTTTCTATATGAGGTTTGCAGCATCTGCTGGTTGAGACAAGGCAAGAACGGCCTTGAAGCACCAACTCAGAGGTGGAAAGATGCACTCAGCTTGAATCACCTTAAGGAGACCTATTTTAAAAGCTCTCAGTACTTCTGAAAAAAAAATTAATTAAAAAATAACCCCAAACAACCCCATCTGCAAGGGGAAAAACCTCAGCACAAGAGCCTCGTGCCATGAGCCAGGCACTTTTTAACAGTGACTGAAGAAACCAGGGACCTTCAGCTCCCCCCCCAGCATCCACCCGGGGCTGGCAGCAAAGGCTGTGTATATATTGGTGATACGCATGAGATGCTGCAGGTTCTAGTCATTGATTCTCCACCGCTTTCATACTTCATCCGAAAATAAATATCCTCTCCCTTGTTTCCACCTCTCTCCACTCCCCCTTTCCCTGTTATTGGCTTTGTGACGGAAAGCTTTAATTTATTCCCCCTGCCATATCTTTGTGCCGCTGTTTTCTTGCGATTTACACCATATATTACCCACCGTCTTGTGTCATTTAACTCTAGAAAGCGCTCCGAGATACAGTTTGCTTGAAGGATGCTCGAGCCATTAATCCTGATTCCACAGCCCTGCAGAAGGGGCCCATGGCACTGCCACCGTGCACACATGGAACCCTCCGCGGCTCCTGCTGTCCCACAGCCATCCCTGCACCGGTACGCGCTGCCCGACCCCATTTTAATGCTGAATCAGTAAAATCAAGCTTGTCAAGCATAGTTTGCTCCCCCCCCTACCAGGCAGAAGTCTGTGGGTGCCAGCTCCCAGAGGGTACAGTGGGCAGCTGGATCACGGCGAGAAGAAACCAGTATGGGCAAGAGAACTACCAGTCCCCTTCATCCCAGAAAATGGGACAAGGAGAAGCTGAGAAACACATCAGCTACAGCAGATCCTCTCCTCAGAGCTGCTCTCGTTCCACGCTGCCTGGAAATTGCTCACCAGAGGGAGAGCTTTGATGAAAAATAGAAAGGAAATAAAAAAAAAAAAAAAAAAAGAAAAATTTAATGAAGTGAAAAAATGCCATTTATTTTATTTATTTATCAGAATATTTCTGCGTGGGGAGAGGAGGATGGACATGATTATTCATTGTATTCTACGCAGCAGGCTCCGCGGGGAAACGCTGCTGTCGCGCTCGCATCCCCGCGCCGCCTGACACGTCGTTAGGGTGTATTTAATTGCCTTCACCATCGAGAGACGAGAGAACCCCCGTCTCTACGAGCTGCAGTTCAACACAACACCCTCCTGCTCAGCAGATGCCAGGCACCGAGTGACTTTGGTCACAGAGAACAAGTCACTTAAGAGCTGGGAAAAGGTGACAAGACCCTCGTACTAAACACACACCCTACCTCGTGCTCGTGCCCATTTCACCGCGAGCAACCGCGACCTCGATTTAAACCCACGTCTCTTTGCAGCATCGCTGACACAACAGCCACCTGCAGCCCTCCTGCGGCCTCTTCCCCACGCAGATCTCACCAGGAGGGATATTTCCTTGTTCTTATTTTACCGATGGGGAAACTGAGGCAACAAACTGAGGCAGCAAACTGGTTTTCCCTAAACGCGTGCAATGCCCGAGCGGCAGCACCTCCTTCTCTTGGGCTGCTCTGGAGATGCTGCATCTCAATAGCTCCTCGTTTCTGCTGCACGCAGGGTAATTTTACCAGCCTTCCCACCGCAGCGGTGACGAAACAGCCAGGTTTGCGGGGAGAGGTGATATCTTTCATTAGAGCAGCCGAGGCAGCTGGAACAAGCAGCTTTTCTGCCGAAAAAAAACCCCATCTGATTGAGCCCTGATGAAGGAATCCTGCATGTGTCCATCTCCTCTGGCTGCCTAATAAATCTCCCTTCTTCAGCACACTTCCCTGAAAACTTTTGATAACCAGAGGAGCAGCAGCCGGCAGCCAGCCCCTTCCCTCCTGCATTCGCAGCGCACCGCCGACCGCATCGGCAAAAACCCCTGGGATTTGCAAATATTTCTGTGATTTCCCAGCGGCTCGCGGAAACCTCACGAGCAAGAAGCTATTACGAGCCCATGAATAACGGGTGACCTGAAATTACCACTTGGATTCGAGCAAAACGCGCGCGAGGAGCTTTTTGGTTTGGGGTTTTTTTTTTTATCCAGAGGGGGTGGGATCGGTTTTCCGATGCCCCCAGGAGAAAAGTGCTTGTCTCTAAAGCAACAGGAGCTTTCTTTCCATTGCTGAAGCCCCAAACTGATGGGCTGCCCTGCACTCAGCTCAGCATCTCCTGGTGTGAGGAGGAAGAAGGGAAAGAGGCTGAAGAGGGTTGGTTTTGTGGGGTTTTTTGGTATGGTTTTTTGGTTGGGGTTTGTTTTGGTTTGGGGTTTTTTTTTGGTTGGGTTTTTTTTTTATTAAAGACCAAAACACAACTTATAATTTAAAGGCCAAAGCACTAACGAGTGCACAAGGGCAAGAGGCGACAAATGCCTCGGTGAAAAATACAAAATTACCATTTTAATGGATGAGTGTTGACTCCCTGGCTCTCCCCGGGGAGGCCTGTTTGATTTCGTTAGCTTGTTAGCACAAGGATTTGACACAAGCGATTAATGCCGAGTTCATTAAGGGGGGGTGGTGGTGCGAGTGTTTTGGTTTTTTTTTCTTTTCGTCTGGATTCAG
>JAAGNO010018069.1:23230-100240 GCA_033439905.1 Ceryle rudis
GGGGGGGTGGGGGGGCGAGTGTTTTGGTTTGTTTTTCTTTTCGGTTGGCATCAGCACAGGGAAAGGGGCAGGGAGGGGAAGGCAGGGAGCAAAGCCGCCGCATCAGCAGGAAGGAGCTGGCTGCCCTGAGGATGCAGAGGGCAGAAGCGGCTCAGCGCACCAGTGTCCAACGCATTGGCATCAGGCCCTGTAATGCAGCAGCATCAGGGTGCTGCTTATTTTGGGGTTTGAGCTTCAAACTCTGTCCCCAAGCAAGGAATTGCCCTCCTTTATCCCCCCTCCCATCACCACAACAGGGCCCAGCTTTGACCTTTAAGCCTGAAAATAATGAACCACACTGTGTTTGGCAGCAAGGTCCTGGCTCTGCAGTGGGAAGGAACAGATGCAGAGCTCTGGGAAGCACTGATCTTGCCCACGGGCACCTGGAGCATCACTGGCAGAAGCCACCGTTGGACCAGAGTCACCAGCCACAAGAACACGGGCATCTGCCTCTCAGCAGCAGGGCAAGGCACACACTGCCCACAGCTCTGGCATCCCAGTCGCCTCTGCAGGCAGATGCTGCAGGATGGGCTTCATCCAGCCCTGTTCCTCCAGCAGCTGCTGTCCCCAGACACAGGCATCTGTCCAAAGAGGGGAAAACCATCATCCCTTCAACAAGAGGCAGAGAGGTGCCATCCAGAGCCTGATCCTGTGACAAACCCGTGCCATGATCCAGCTGGGCTCAGGGAAAAGCTCCAGACACTGCAAGGTCAGCGGCTCCTGCCTGCTGCCCCAGCTTTGGGAGCTCCCCAACAGTGGTGGCACCTCTCTTACCATTCAGCCCTGGGTTTCCCTCCTAGGGGAAGCTCCTGCTGATCCAGCTAGGAGGTTTCAGATCCCTTGGAGAGAAAGGAGCAGCAAGCAGGGATGAATCCCCCTTTCTGGGGTTTTCCTAGATGCCTGGAGGAGCCGGGGCTGCCTGGCCTGAGCCACCAGCTCACCGCAGCCCAGCTGCCTGCTTTCCCCTCAACCTTACTTCAGAGAAAGCCCCTGCTCAGCAAAATCAGCTTGTTTGGTTTGGTTTTGGTGTCCCACTCCCCTGTTGAGGAGGCACAACCAGAGGTGGAAGGTTAAATCCAATTTGCTGCCCTTTGCAGGCTCTCCAGCCAGTCTGGCAGCTGAGCTCCTGCCCAGCGGGCAGCGTGGAGAACCGAAGGCAGCTGGCACCGGCTGCCTCACTGTGCCCCCATCCCCCGAGCAAAATGTGAGGCTGGTGATCTGCAGGAACACAGCTACCCCTGACCCACTCCATCCCTGCCCCCAGCACCCCCTCCTGCCCAACCCAGTGCCCACCACCAATGCTCCCCCAATGTATCCCAGAGATGCAGACCCATCAGCTTCCCAGCACAGATCTACTACAGGAAGGGTGGAGACGGGTGAGAATCAACTGCAAGCAAAGAGGTTTTCGGGGTTGTTTTTTTTTCAGCCCTGCTTCTCTCTTTCTTCGGCTCCTTGCCCCTTCATCATCTCTCCTCTGGCCTTTCTGCCAAGCTCAGCTCCCCAGGCAGGGGGCTGAGTTTTCATATCCTGTCATCCGGGGCTAAGAGCTGCAAAGATGCTTTTCAGCACCAGCTGTACCCTGCCACACCAGCTCAAGTCTCCAGCCCACTACTAAACTGTTACCAGCTTCTCATGGACTTTTTTTCCCCCTGCTTTCCCCAGACACCAATAGATTTCACCAGGGCCCAAAGATGTCACCTGGCTACAACAATTCTTGGCTGCTCCTCAGGTCGTTCTCCCAGAAGGTGAGGTTTGTACTTTAGACAGGCAATCAGCTTTTGTGCTGCACTTTGCAGCGGGCGATGGGCACACTCACAGACCTTGCCCCTCGGCACAAACCAGCTCCCCAGCAAGGCAGGCAGAGGAGAGAGGGTCTGGCAGAGCTTCCACACCCCCACCACAAATGAGAAGAGCCAGCACGGAAATGGACAAGCAGCCCCACTGGAGCCAGACACATTGGGGATGTAACTTGGGAGCCCCAGCACAAACATCAGCTCTGCTGGGAGAACGAGCACCAGCGCCTGAGCCGGGGACATCAGCTGTACCAGCAGCCGCGATGGGCAGAGACTGTCAGAGATGCACAAACGCCCCTCTCATCCTCAGCTCTGCACAACAAACTTGTGCGCGAGCTCTCCTCGACGCAAAGCTCGCCAGGAGCTCTGTCTGGGGCAAACTGGGATCCCCAGGCAAGCACTGAGTGATAGATTTGGGCCGGCGCAGCGGGTTGCAGGCGGGAAAGCCCCGACGATGAACTGCCTCAGCACCACGACGCCAATTAGCTGCTCCAAGAGGTTAAGACAATGCAAAGCCCCGTTCCTGCCAGACAGAAGATGCCAAGGGACCGTGTACTGAAAGGTTTGGCCTCCTTAGCATCTCTCCGAAGTAATTCCACTTGTAACTCATAAAGCTTCCCCAGCCGACTGCGCAGTGCTTGCCAGCTCCTGGATGAGACAGACATTTGTATGAGATATACAAAGCCATTTAGCCGTTCAAAAGCTATCAGCACTTACATGCAAGGTTGAAGCAGGACAGATTCTGCTGCATTCAGGGCATCAAAGGGGATTATCCGAGAAATGATAACAGATTTTAATTTAGATCGTCCAAGGTGGGTACTGGGGCTGAGGAGAGAGAGCTGGAGACAGAGACTAGTTGAGCTCCAGACTGTAAGAGGAGGGAAGAGAAGGAAAAAAAAAAATAAAATAAAAAAGGAAAGAGAGCTGATGGCAAAAGTTGTGTCCAGCCGTTTGCCATGCTGACCACGGAGCCTCGCACACACCGCTGCCAGCCTTCCCCACCTCATCCTTCACAGTCCCAGGGTGAACACCGAGCCGCAGCCCCCCGCCCCCCTCCGTTGCCGTTCTCCCCGGGCGCAGCCGCTTTTCCTGCCCAAGGGATATTTTTTCCTAGGCAGGAGAGGCCGAGGCTGCCCATCCGGCTGTGACTGCGGGTCTCAGGCAGTCTATCAACGGCTTCTGGGTACATTAAGCTCTCCTTTGCGGCGAGAGCTCTATATTCCTGTCCTCCCAACCTGATTTTCCATGCAGATTTAAAAAGAGCTCTGCACAATGAACACCGCTACGTGTCAGGCGCGCGGCTGCTGCTCGGTTTTTACCTTCTTTCCAAGGTATCTAATTTGAGAGGCAGGGTCTGAGGTTTTCCACACAAAGGAATGCAGGATGGATGGATGGACAGATGGATGGGTGGACAGACGGATGGGTGGATGGAGGTACCTCCAGGGATGATCGACACCAGTGTTTTACAAGCTGCTTTTTGGAGACGCTGGAGGCCTTGCTTCATTTTGGACACTCTCTCCAGATCAAAACGTTTCATTAAAACCCATAAAACCAGGGGCTCTGGCTTTTAAATTGTATTAATTGGATCACAGAATCGTCAGGGTTGGAAGGGACCTTAAAGACCATCCAGTTCCAACCCCCCTGCTACGGGCAGGGACACCCCCCACTAGATCAGGTTGCTCAGAGCCCCATCCAGAAGATACATGGTAAATCCTTCCAGATGGATGAATATTAAAAGTCAACCCCAGCCCTTGTTTTCTTTTTAGCAGCAGCTATTTGCCTCTTGTCCTCTTCTGCCACATGGCTCCTTTGCAGGTTTTGCCTTTCTATTTCCAACAGTCCCAGATGGGATCTATGAATAAAACTAAAGAGGAGCTGGAGATAGGCTCCGAGTCATTAACGCAGCAAATATAGACACTGCTCAACATCTAAGGTGTGGGGAGGGGGAAGAAAAGCTCCCACCTCTCCTCTCGGGGACAGATCCAGGCTGATGTGAATTGACGCATCCCCACCAATGTTACCAGAGCAGAGAGTCTGGTTTTTCCCTTTTAACTCCCAGATAAATTCAGTGTACGTGGGCTGTACATAAAATGTGGGTAAGGGGCTTCTGGCTACGCATGGCACAACTTTCCTGCCCAAACTGAACGTCCCCAGCCTCGCCAGCTCCATCTGCACAACCTCTAGGTGGGAAAAGTCCCATCTGTTTCCAGGCCACCACAGTTGACCCGATGTCCCAGCGAGATAACAAAAACCTCTGAAAAGCACCCAAAACCTTGCCAGAAACGCACCCATCACCTGTGCGGCCCTCGGAGAAAATCCCCTGTCCTCCCACCCAGAGCAAACTCGCCGGCCGTCCTCAGTTCCCCTTCTTGGCAATTAAAGTAATAAATAAAAGTGAAGGAACCTCATTTCATTTTTTCTAATGCAAAAGGCATGAAAATGGAGAGCGAATGGCACTGCTGAGAGGCAAGGGGCCATAATTAAACCCTCCCTCTATTTTCTTTTTTTTTTGTTTTTTGCTGTTTTTCTGAAGGCCTGGCTAAAAACGCCTGTAAACCCTTCCTCCACCAAAGCAGGAGAAAGACACAACCCCCCCCCCCTTTCCCCTCCCTCCGCTAACCACTAAATGGAATGAAATGGATTTTTCAAATGTCATGCTAGTATCCACTTAATAATACATTTTCCTATAGACAGGACAATAATATATATTTTAATCACTTTTCTACAGGCAAATAAACGGTATGGAAGCCCAGCCTTCAACCGGCTCTTGGAAATTATGAATTTTTCAATAACCTTTTCTATTATTCATCCTGTGTTATTCCGTAACATTTCTATGTGAGGAATGTGCTTGCCAGACACTTTATGAATCTCTTCTTTTATTTATTAAACAGCGAGGTGTCTCCCTGAAACCCCTCCTCCCTCCTCTGGAAAGATGTCAGCGGAGCCTGAGGAAGGGTTAAGACATATATAATTACACCTTGGGTTATTAATCATTTCCCCTCCGTAACAGGGGCCACGTGAGCAGCTCCTGGCATGCAGCCGGTTCAGCCTCAGGTGGTTTTCGGGGTAGATTCAGGGAGCAAAGTTCAAAATTTAGGGAGCAGGAACAGTAACAGGGTGGGCTCAAGGGAGACGTCCCATCAAAGCAACCCTTCCCTGATGCGCCGTAAATCCGCAGGGAGGGATTCACCCCTGGCAGAAGCCAGCACAGCTCCCTCGTCTCTGACAGAGCCAACTCAGAGCTCAGGGCTGGCTCCGTGGTCTGGCGTTTGGGAGAGGGGACGCAAAGCCAGCTCTGCATCCCTGGTTCCCATGGCTGCTCCCCACAAGGGTCCGCACCGTGCCCTGCTGGGTAGGTCGGCTGACAGCCAAATTGAAAAAAGCCTTTTGCGCACCAAAAGCACCAGCGCCTGGCTCTGGTGCTTTGACGCTGGTAAGAAAAAGAATGTCCTTTTTAACCTCCTTGGTAGCGCCGATGCCTCCACCTTCCTCCCTCCGCAGCAGAGGGGACGAGCACGTGCTGGGGCTTCGCCGGGTGTTTGCGGCGCCGTGTACGGCACAGGAGGGGATCAAAAAGGGAAGCACCGCTTCCCGACACCTAATACCGCCCTAATTATCTGATGATATCTGTGACTTGCATCCCTTCCACAATGCAGAGACCTCGGCAGCTGAAGGCAACGAGATCCTTTGATGCAAACCAATTAGGAATACAGATCCGACATTCAAGAGAGCTGAATGGTTTATGTCTACGGCGGGGGGGGGGGAGCAGAGGAGGCGACAAGGAAGAAGACCTGGAATTAATCTAAGTGCCGTGCTCATGTATACCCACAAGGTAATGGTTAAAAAGATTTATAATTTAGAAGGGATGACCTCGTGGGGGAAGAAAGGGGGGGTGCTCTTCTTGCAGCAACCAGGACCTTATTATTTTGCAAATGACATCTCCATCGCAAGGCAGAGCCTCTCGCGTTAAAATACGTATGAATAAATGATACACGGAGGAGCCGCTTTATGCAGATTCTTGGCAGAGATAGAAAGAGGGGGGAAAGTAAAAAAAAAAAGGATAGAAAATTAAGGAATAGATTTCCCAGGATGTTACCGCTCCCGTCCCCAAGGTTTAGATACCAGCGGCATTTGGGAATTCAATAATAAATAAATAAGTAAAATAAAACGATAGAAAACCACCGCCTGAGGCTCTGTGCGTAGAAAGAGAGAGAAGGAATTTAAAAATGCGATGAAGGATCTAAAAAGCAGCTTTGGCAGAGCAGCCCAAAGCGGGTCACAGCAGCGAGAACGTCCCTGCTCATGGTCCTGGTCCAGCATCTGGGGACTTCATCTCAGGCACGGAGCAGCCAAACGCGGATCCGACCCCCGACTGCCCCACTGGTGCTCGGTATCTTTAATTCGATGAACTGTCCTGCCTGTCACAAGGACAGGAGGAAGGACATCGCCCCAGTCGTGGCCAGGAGCCTATTTTGTACCTGTTCAAATACTGATAACTCTTAGTCCCGCTGCCTCAGGTGGCTGCGGGCTGACACCTGGCAAAGTATTTCTCTGATAACCCAGCAAAAAAAATGAATTAAAAAAAAAGGCAACCATGAGAAAAGGACAGTGACAGGGACAGTAATGGATTTTCAGAGGCGGGAAAGGCTTTTGCACCACTTTATGTTGTTGCAACAGGGGGCTGGAATTGAAGGAATTGATTGCAGGGCAAGGAAGCGGTTGGATGAGCTGAGGCCAGCTGGGAGAGCACGTCCCCGCTCCAGGGTCCTCGCCAGACAGCCTCCCGAAATAAAAATAACTATCATTCTACTGTTGTTACCTCGTGGAGAATCCACGAGGCAGAGCCAGGGTCCTCTCGCACAAAAAAAAAACCCAACCCAACCAACCAACTCAAAATAAGCAAAATCTTCAAGGAAACTCATTTCTTTCTCTACCTTGCAGATGACGAGAAGGTCCACAAAGACCCACGAGGTAGGTGCCATCCCCAGGAGGGCCAAGGCAGCTGCTGAGGCAGAAACCTTGCAGATTTTCTAGGAAATGGAGGGACTGGGGGTGCAGAGTGGCACCGATTCCCCAATGCCCTCATTAGGCAGAATTCATATTTCATGCCCGGTGCTGGTTATTTTTAAACTTGCACATCTAACATGAGCAGAAAGCTGAGAAGCTGAGCAGCTCCAGACAGGGTGGGGAGAAAAATGAGGTCCACAACCAATAGTGGTATGGCAGGGTGAAGCAGTAGGAGAGCTGGGGCAGGACAGAAGCTCTGTGAACAAGGGCAAGTGCAATCCCCAGTGTCAGTGTGGTCAGAGAGCAGCAGAGGAGCCTCCCAGCATCCATGCTCAGCAGGGCAGGGAGAAGGGAATGATGCTCAGGAGGCATTTTGAGGCAGATAGAGGAAGGGGTGGCTCAGAGACAGGAGAAGGAAGCCTCCTCAGATGGTGGGATCACCATCTTTGTGGACTCCTCTCTAGCAGCACTGGCATGGAACACTACCCTGATATTCCCAATCCCCTCAGCATTTCCGGATACCCTATAACAGATGCTCCCGAGTGCACACGCTCAACTGCAGCCACCTCTGCGGCTCTGCCCAAAGCTCAGCACTGAGGACCACCCAAAATTAAGGTCTCACAAATCCCAGCCCATTGCCTTTGCTGTCCATCTTGGTCCCCACCATACACGTTCCCTCGATCAGGTTCGGCCTCAGCTAGTGGAAAGTGAAGGCAAAACTGAGGATAACTGGGTGTCCTCAGAAAATGAAACGAGAGTCTGCGACGGCCAACATCTTCAGAACAATTTGGTGGATCTGCCTCCGAATGATCGGGGAGATCTGTCTCAGAAAGGTCTGGTGGATCTGGCTCGGAATGATCTGGCGGATCTGGCTCCACGTAGGTACCAGAAGAAACAGCTGAATTTTCCAATGAAGTTGGCTGCTTTGTTCCTTGGAAACTCAGGAATTTGTCCAACCGTCCAAGCCGAGCGCTTTGACTGAACTAAGCACTTGGAAAACAGCTTCTGAGTATCCCTGAAGCTTTACCCTTAAATGACAGCCACCCGCAGCTCCAACTTTTTAATGACACCCAAAAGTATTTTCAGGCTGGTTTCCTGAGGAAATGAGCCTTACACGCTGTCAGTGCCTGCCCGGCTGTTTCCCTTCCCCATCTCTAGCGATTTCTAAACCTTATAACCCATTTCAATAAAATCTGATCGAAGGACACGTTTATCTCCGAGATACAAGTTTGGAGAAAATAGGAAGCCAGTCAGATGAAAGGTATTATTAATGCTCTTACCGAGAGGAAAGGCAGGACTGTGAATTCAACTTTTCTTAGACAGCAGAAAAGCGAGCCCAGGTTTGCTCTCGAGACACAGACACACAGCGATCCAGGAATAATTATTTCTGCTGCTCACGGAAGTCACTGTGTGGTTTGGTTTTTTAATATATATATATATGAAATCAACACCAGAATATTTGCCTGGATAAACTAATCGAAATTGCTTGTTGGATGAGTTCACTGGCTATAAAACCCCGCAGTTACAAGGTATAATTACAGCAGCTTTTACTTTCCTCAACAAAACAACAAAAAAAGTCTTCATTAAAACAGAGTTAAGGTTGTAAACAGATCATTAATTTATAACAACATTATCAGATGGGTTACAGTTATTAAAAGAGCACACACCGAACAGCCAGGGAACCGAGGACTGAAGGTTAAAACAAGCTGAAATTTGGAAACCTGAGGTTCATAAATATCACAGGCACAGCCCGCCCGGTGGCAGGTCTAATGCCACAAGGACACGCGGAGAGATCTCAATTTCAGATGGGCTGGTAGGAGGCAGGAGTAGGTGGGGATGCTTCAGTAACAGGCCTGGGGTGATGGGCACGGAGCTTCCCCAGGGAGGTCTACCCTGAGGAGGCACCCAGGAGGATGATGCTCACCCTGGGCTGGTGCCTCCTGAGGCTTTTTTTGGCTGCAAGTCATCTCACGCAGAACGGATGGATTATACCCCACGGTGTTGACCCCAATGGGGGTCTGCCCAGCTAAGCCAGCCCTGCCCGAAACCCTCCACCCACACCCTGTGAGAGTCATAGGGACTACACCAGGTGATGCCCAGCAAAGCTACTCTTCCCTTCTGGAGGAGATCGCATTTTAATTGTCCACGGAGAGCAAAAACCAACACAACCACTGAATCACAGCAGATAAGGACCATTTCTTGGAGATTGCAGCCCATGAATTAAGGACCTGGCGCATCCCTTTGCTGCTCTATTCAAGCTGAGGTTTCTCCAAGAGGGGCAGCAGACAAGAGCTAACAGAAACTGAGGGTGAGGACATGCAGAGAGGGGGGGAAAAATCATAGGAATTAAGAGAAAAGAAGATTTTTTTATTCTGTATCTTTCCCTCCAAACCTAGGGTTTGCATCCTTTGGATCCCTTACTGTCATGGTTAAGTACCAAGCAAGCACCAGCCATATCCCTGTAAACTCCTGGAGGAGCCAAGTGAGCTGGCGTGATGGACCCAGTAGGGATGAGATGAGCATCCCATGCAGTCCCAACCCCGAGCAAACCTGGGATTTGGTGTCTTGCCATAAAGCAGGGCACAGGCACAACCAATTCCCTCCTGGCCACGGCTCGGGGCCTCCCGCTTCCCTTGAAACTTGCTTCAGGTCTCCTTTCAGTTCATCGAATGGAAAAAGAGAGAGAAAGAGAGAGAAATACAACCCTGGAAAACCTTTTAAAGCCTTCGCAGCTCTCCCTTGATGGCACATTGTTAAAAGGGATGTTATTCCGAGGGGACACTGTGAATCTATACAGTCAATGCTCCAGCACTTTAGTGGCAAAACAACTCAATAGCCTCAATTGACTGCATGAAATTCTATCATTTTACCACTATAAAGAAAGAAGGCAGGAGAAAAAAAATAAATAAATAAGAGACTACATTGCATTTGTCTTTCATTAGTTCCCTGGGCAAGAGCATCTCAATCCCTGCCCTTAGCACAATATGAGCCAACTCCTAAGTGGCTACAAAAAAACCCCACCATCCCAGCCAAAACACATCCAAAGCACATTCCCCTCACTTCAGAACTCCTCTTACGACTACCCAAAAAAGAGCAGCCTCGGCAACAGATAGAAACAGCATCATCCCCAGCCAGCTGCCTTGATTACCACCTCCCTCTGATGAAGATGATGCTGAATATGATTAAGGATGCTCTGAAATGATACAGAAGTCACAGAGGAGAACTTTTTGCCTCCTTTCCCCAGCTAGGTCACTAGGTGTTCCTCCTCAGTGGCTGATTTCTTATTCCAAATTTGTCCAGACCCTGCTCTTCTTCATCAGCAGAAGAGCTCCGAGCCTGTCAGCGCTGCGATTGTTCCTCTCCCGCTGATTGGGCTTCGTGGCTCTTGGAGAGCTTCTGCTTGATGGCAGGAGTCTGTCTGCAGCTTCCATCGACTGGTGCTTAAAGACGCTCAAAGGGATCGTGGAGGGTTCAGAGCACCGTAAAGGACCAGTGACTATTCTTTTCTTAAAGCCAAACCCCTGCCCAGCTTCTTTTTCCCCCCTTTTCCCTGCCATACATTCAGGAATTCAGCTGCTTTTGCCACCGTGGCCAGGAAACACACCAAGAACCACAAGCTGTCCTCAACACATCCTCACGAGGGAGGGAAAAGATGCTTTTACTTTGAGTAGCACAGTCTAGCAGACAGGTCACCAGGCTGAGAGAGCAGCCAGGCGCCTGGCTCACTCCCCACGCGCTGCGGCGTGACTCTGGGCAAGTCACTGCGCTTCTCCAGTTCCCCTTTCTTTTTTTCTTTCCTCTTGCCCTTCTCTGCCATCTGACACACGAGCTGTTTCCTTGTCCCCTCTCCAAACTCCAGCCGCTGGCATCGCTCCCTGCGAGGGCTCATTGAGCGATGTCCTCGGGACCCGGACGTGCAGGGCTGCACATCTGCGCTTCCACTAAAACCTCTGGATTTAGGGGTCCGCAAGCACGGGAACGACACAGGCAGGGGGACTTTGCCGCGGTCCCCGGCATCCCCTGTCCTTCCCAGCCCTCTGCCCACGCCGACAGCCTCTCCCCAGCCCCAGGGTCCATCCCGTGCCAGCCCCCCCTATTACACCGAGTCAGAGCGTGGGACGGAGCAGCAGCTCCAGTCCTGCCTGCACCAGCGCATCGATGCCAGAAGGGACCACGCCGACTTGTGCAGCCTCCTCTATTCAAGGCAGCACCTGCCGGGATTTCTCATCGCAGGCAATTGATATTCTACCGAGCATCTTTGGAAAATAATCTGCAAACAAGTCGCTGCAGGCTATAAAATCGCTCCCTCTCCTTCGCTTTAGATCGCAGCTTAATAAAAGCGTAACACAAGCCAGCCGAGAAAACCGCCGCACTTTGCCCAGCCACATCGTCCCTTTGTGTATTATTAATCGGTTTCAAGTTGTACCACTGTTTCCTGGGGCGGGAAGGAGAAGGGGGTCTCCGGTTGTGGGGGAGACCGTCTCTTCCTTACGGGATTCAGCAAGAAAAGTCTCATTTAACAGAGCGGTGGAGAAGAAGAATGGCTCTTACACCTCTGGCTCCCCATGGCGCTCGTGGTGAGGATCGATATGAAAAGTCCTTTGGGGCTCATCTTTGCCAAAGGACATGAATGCTGGAGAAGAGGTTTTGGCCAACACAGGTGGAAAAAGCATCACTGCCCAGAGGGAAGGCAGGGAAAATGAAGCACAGAGCCAAGCACCTCAATGCAGAGCTCATCTCCCACCCACACCTGCAAATTGCCCCTTGTCCTATCATTGGACATCCTATCATTTTACAGCTGGTATGTCTCACCCAAACCTTTTACCACATCTCCCCTGCTTCATGCTGGGTCCCTGCTTAGTCTGCGAGGAGCTCAGTGCAGGGGTCTCCGCCCAGGGCCCTGAGCTTTGCATGGTCCTGACTGCCACAAAAAGTAGCACCTCTGAGAACAAAAACATCGAGGTCTGCAACCTCTTAAACCTTCCTTAGATGTAAGGAAGAAGTTCTTCACTCTGAGGGTGATGAGGCACTGGAACAGGCTGCACGAGGAAGCTGTGGATGCCCCATCCCTGGATGTGTTCAAGACCAGGCTGGATGGGGCTTTGAGCGACCTGGTCGAGTTGAAGATGTCCCTGTCCATGACTTGGAACTAGATGATCTCTAAGGTCCCTCCCAAGCCAAATCATTCTGTGATTCTCCTCCTGGACTTCAGCATGGATGTGGTTTCAGGTGCATACAGACACCTCTAAGAGCATCCTGGTTGCTGCAGAGCCCGTCAACAGCTCTGAGATGCTGAATGCTCCCGCCTGTAGGGTTTCTGCTCTGCCCAGACCCTCCCCATGAAGGGTTTTACCCCAGGGCCAAGCAGAGAGGCACGTGCAGGCAGAGAGCAGCCATCACAGTCCCAGGACCACCTCGGGGAGGAGCCCAACAGGCTGCTGCAGAGGCTTTAAATACTTTTTTTCCACTCCCACTGAAAAAGCCCAATATATTGTCTATTTGGGAGCAGTTTCAGCTGGTTCATTTCACACAATAAATTAACCTGTTTCCTTTAATAGGGGATTTTTATTTGGTGTCAAGCCCCAACTGTTACACCCAAGTACTGTGCCCCGGGACTCCAGCTATTAAACTTTCCTCTCTGTTCTAGGTGCACACCGAGCGGAAAGCACTGCCAGCCGCGCTGTCGGGGCAGCAGGGCTCGGTGACACTGGGAAATAATGGCTCAATCATTTCTGAACACCCTGGCTATTTACTGCTGCCACCTGACCCGGGAGATTTCTCGAAGCAAATCCGCTTTTTTTAGATTTACCAAATGGAAAAAACCACGAATCAGGAGCCTCCCTGAGCACAGACCCTTCCCCAGCTCCCAGAGGGATGCTGAGGGCAACTCAGTACCATGCACCAAATTCACTCTAGGGTGAGAGAAACCACTAAACCCACCCCCCCACGTACCCCAGGCAGGAAGAACATCAAGGTTTTCCTCTTCTAACAGCTACTGCAGTCCCGATGGGAGCTCAGCTCCTCTGCTGGAAATTGGTACCCTCCGTGCCAGGGATAAAACAAGGCCCTTGCGCAGGCTGCGCTCAGGCCGTTTCCAGTCGGGCAAATAATGGCACGGATCCGGCAGCCCACTCACCCCCTCAGCTCTCCGCTGTGGCTAATGGGGCTCCACACCGCTTTAATGAGACCAGAACCAGTGGCCAAGCCGGGAGGTCACCGACAATTGCTCTGTGAGCAGAGAGGCGCCGTCTTTTGCAATTAAACAACCCCCCTGAGACTTAACAGTAATTCCTAAGGGATAAAAGTAGCTCTTGGGGAATAGGAATGTGGTTAATTTTTTTTTCCCCTCCATGAAAAAATCCAAGCTGGAAGCTGCACCCCGTGGCACGTGGCAAAGTGGGGGCACTGAGTGGGTTCTGGTATCGTTCACTCATTCATTCAGGTTGGAAAAGACCCTTGGGATTATCAAGTCCAACCGCTACCCTTACTCTACAAAGTTCACCACTAACCCATGTCCCTCAACACCACATCTAAATGACCCTTAAACACATCCAGGGATGGGGACAACCACCTCCCTGGGCAGCCTACTGCAGTGTCTGACTACTCTTGCTGTGAACATTTTTTCTCTTATGTCCAGTCTAAACCTCCCCTGTTGCAGCTCGAGACTACAGACTGCTACAAAACCAGTCCCAGTGCCAAAATTCCCTGCACTGGAGGGGGAGGTTCCCCTCCTGCCCCAGTCCCCCCTCTGTACCACCTCCCATCGCACATCGCTCTGCTCCGCGCCTGGTTTAACAGCTGACAAATGCCCCCAATTCATTTTTCTCCTCTACCCTTATCTGGGGTGCTGCTGACATTTCGATACTTCCCAGTGAGATTATCCTTCAGATAATGAATTTTCTCCCCAGCCCCTCCTATTTTTTTTTTGTTGTTGTGTATGTGCCTTTTGGCTTGGCTGGCGCGCGCTCGATCTCAACTCTGCCGACTCTGGGAGCGTGCCCGACACAAGATGAATCGCCCAGAGACTCCTGGTGCATCCTTCTTTACACTTCACATCTTCCCACCACCGATGAGAAATAGGTTTTTTCCTCATCCATCATAAGTCAGCGTGACAAGGCTGTCGTTCTCCAGCACCGCATCGCTGTATCATGAGCCTCTCCGTCCCGCTCGGCTGAGCATCCCCGCTTCCCTGCGACCATCTGGGACCTTTCTGAAGTGGTTTCGGTCGTAGTGGGGATTTGGGCACTAAGAAAAAGTTATTTTCAAACTCTTCCCTTCCCCCAAATTGCTTCCTCCCTCTTGGGCTGTGCCTCAGTAACATCCTGCATGGCTCAGGTGGTGTTAATGGTAATGAGAAGTCACGGGGAAAGGGGAAACTGAGGCACGGAGCACTTTTCTGCCTCCCGTGAGGTCTGACTGTTTCACTGACAGAGCTGTGAATAAATATCCTGCCTTTTTACCCTGCACAAAGCCAGCACTGCTTCAATGACCACCTCCCAGCACCGCCAGCAAGCAGCCGTGACCCCACAGCTCACTGGAAACCTTGCCCTTGCCAGACAGAAGCACCCTCAAGAGCCCCCTCACTGCCCCCGAACCACAGAACACAGCCCCAGACTCAACACACATGTGCACACAGAAAATGCTCACGCTATTCAACAGCGGTGCTTCCCAAAACCTGAGGCACGGCAGCAAAGATAAAAAGGTAAAATTGTCAATTCTTATCTCCTCAATAAACTCCAAGTGTTTAATTCCAATTTTCCTCCCACAACATCAGTCAAAACACAGCATTTCTGCCTCAGATACCATTTGATACGGGTGCTTCCCTGTTTTTGACATGGGATATTTTTCGACAGCTTCCACTTACTCAGAAATTTCTGGACTGGGATGGTGGGAATTTGGGGAGGGGGAGTCACCTACTATGAATTCAGGCAACACAAAGGACACCAGAAAGCTGGACCCTCCCGCAGTGGTTACAAGCAACCTGCTGATTTTCACCCTGCACTGAGCATCCTTCCTTCGAAAGGAAGCTCAACAGGGAAACTGGGATGGTTTTGGACTGAGGATATTGGGGAAAATGGGGGGAAATCAGAGGCAGCAAGGGTCAGGTGGCTCTGTGCTGCATGCTACAACCCAGCCCTGCAGCAGAGCTCGTTTCCATGACAATTGCAGGTAACTTCACTCTGAGCCATCAAAGACAAGGGATGGAAAGCTGTCTGAAAGTGATGGAGAAGCAGCAGCTTAGTAGTAAGCTACTGGGCTTGGACCTCCATGAGCAGGTTCACCCTGGGCTCTGCTGTGCTTGCCCAGCTAAATCACCGCATTTTGTGGTTTTGCCCTAAAACCAGTGGTAATAATTCACGTGGCGATGGGGGTGCAGGATCCACTCTTTCCATACCCGGTCCCTACAAACCTGCCCCGCGAAGCCACGCACAATTAGGAGACCCACAGTGAAGGTGGCTCCGTGGATCCTGCAGCAGAAGAGCTCCCGGCCACGAGCCCTCCCGTCATTCCCGAGACAAGCGGCTCAGCCGGGAATAGAAGATTTAACTGTGTTTGCTTCAAAACCCCAAAATGAGTTCCCTCCTGTCTGCCGGGAGAGATTGATCTCCTCAGTCAGCTGTAAATCGCCTGAAAAATCCCTTGGCACATTTAGGCAAGAGAAGGAGGAGAAAGGGAATCGTGCTTCTCTCTCCAGGTTCCCATCCTGCAAGGACACTGCCTGTTCATTATCCAGCACACTCCTCAGATGGAACAACTTCAGCTTATTACTTCATTTTCTAATCTCTTTTAAAGATCTTTCCACCTCAAAATGACAACCCTGGTTCCCTAAAAGCCTGTGGATCTCTCAAGTTCCTAAATGGTGCTGACTCAGCATCATGGGGCAGGGGCGGAACATCCCTCTCTCATCGCCGAGGTCGCAGGTACTCCCAGGACAACCTTGGCACCTACTTAATGTCACTTTTGAGCATGGGAGAGCATCACAGGATGGAGAAGAGCTTCTAGCAGAGAAACTATAAGCAGCAAGATGGAGAAAATGTGGAGTAAGTAGCGGACATCAAACACGACGCTGAATTGTGTGTGTTTGCAGACCAACCAAAAACCAAAGACATCCAACTGCCAATACTTCGAAGCTACAAAAGCAAGAGATATATATATGTCTATATATCTATTTTTAAACTCTCGGGCTCATTAGTTAAGTTCAAGCTGTGTTGCTCTATCAAAAAGGCTCTGATGATGCCACTTTTATCCCCTACTGGTACACGATTTTTTTTTCTTGAACTTTCGCAAGTTAAAGTTTTCAAAGAGACACGCTCAGAACTCCTTCTGTAAATCCATATTAATGGCAACTAATTCCGTGCAGACCTCTGGAAGATGCTTGCAGTGGTGATCCCAAACCTTCAGCGGGAATCTAGCTCTCAGAAATCAGTTCTGAAAATACCAAGGTGTCTTTTTCTTTTGCTGACACCTTTCTGACCTTAAAAAAGGCTTTGGGGTCCCTGCTTTTGAGTTGAGGAATCCGAGCATCTGAAGTTTGCTGCGGCAGTACCTGCTGAATGTAACCTGCAAACTAACCGGGGACTTGAGATGCTCGTAGCTATTGGGAACAGTGGGACAAAAGAATAACTCTTGGTTGCACGGAAGAACAACCCTGGGGTTCAAAAAGCAGCATCCTTATGGACCCTGCAGCAGCCCCAAATCCTGCTCTTCAGGAGGACAGTCACCACTGACCCTGTTTGTCCCAGCAGAGCCAGCTCCTGCCCACCACCGCTACCCCGCACATCCCCATCCTCACCCATCTGGGTGCAGGAGGCAATGCCCAGCTTGCACCAGTGCCTCCCGCTGCATTCCTCCCAGCAAAGCCCCGACAGGGCTGGCAGTGCCCGGCTGTGGGGGATAAACAGTCGGGGACAGACTCAGGGAGGGAAAGTCCCCAGGAATAAAGTGATGGAAGCTGTCATGTGCCACCGAGCCACAGCCACCAAGGCTAATTGAGCCTTCAGGCCCCGCTCCACCAGATGACAGGAATGGGGGGAGATTAATGAACAGAACCAACCATTTTCTTTCCCCCCTCTTTTTATGATCCTTTTTTTCCTAGCAATGTTTGAGCACAGCAGCAGAACTGGGATCAATAAGTGGAAAATGTAGATAATAACTGGCCTTTAAGAAGACATCTGGGACCTGCAGGTCCTGCTCAACTACAAATGCCAATCTTGCCCGGCAGCACACAGTCCCCTCGACTCCAGCAAAGCAGCTCCATCACTGGAGAGAAACCAACAACTAGGACTGAGCTCATCCCTTGGTGCCTCCCCATCGGAGAGGGATCCGGGAACTTGGCTTCCCAGGGCAGCAGGAGGGATGGTTGGCAGCAGATATGCAGAACATGGAAGGCTCCTGACCCATCCATCGCTTCTGGGAACACATCCAAGCTCTGCAACACCATACCCAGTATTAGCACCCACCAGCCAGTGCAATATACTATAATTAAGATTTGCAGAGGAGCCAGTAGCCACTGGGACAAGCTTGGGGTTTGGAAGCAACCATCAGCTGCAGCCCAGGAATGGGAGGGAGAGCACAGGCTGATGGGTCAGACCTGTGAACAGCAGCATCTCCAGCCAGATCAACACCAGCCAAAGAAATGGCACAGCTACCACCCTGCGCAAGCTCCTCAGCCTTATCCCCCGTGACTTCAGCTTCCCAGAGCCAAGCCTACCGGGGTGGGAAGGCAGCGCAACCCCCCAAGATAAGCACCCACCCCATCAGCAGCTTGGCCACCTGCTTGAAGAGACGGCAGAGGGTCGGGGCGGCGTGGCGGGGACGGCTGCGTGCTTGCCCACCCGGGCTCCCGCATCCCGTGGCATCTTCGCTGAATAGCTGAGCAGGCTGCTCGGGGAGGCGGTCGAGCCGAAGCGGTGGTTGTTATGCGAGTCAAGCAGCTTTGTGACAATTAACCATCTCTGGGAGGTGGTGCAGGTGGCTGCCTGCACCTGGGGCTGTGCCACGCTCAGGGATGTCACCACGGGAAACCGGGGGAGCTGCTCCCCTCGCCTCGCTTTTGCCAGCTGCCCTCTTGCCTTGGAGGGTGGTAGCAGGACCGCAAACCACCTCGAGATCTTGCGTGAGTTGATGCAATTCTCCTCCACGAGCCTCAAGCACGGTGCAAAAGCGAGACGGCCCCGCAAAGGAAGCCACCTGAGACAGGACAAGCGTCGGCCGTGCAGAGATGATCTGACTTAATTCAGCTCCTGGCCACTGAAGGCATCCCGAGTCCTGGCTAACGACCTCTCCATGACGTCGAGGTGCTAATCAGCCTCGAGTGCTCATCTCGCACGGCTTCTGGAGGCAGGCGAGCTCCCTGGCAGGAGCGTGGACATGGACTCCTCCAGACCTCTCTCTCACTCTCTCTTCCTTCATCAGAGTTACTGTTTTGGGTAATGATGAAGCAGGGGAATTGATTTGAAGCCTAATGAATAATCAGCCACCATCAATAATTGTAATCACTAATCTGGTGCAATTAGAGGCAATTATAATAAATGCAATTTCCTCCCGAGCTGCTAACGAACTGCAAAAATATGAATTGACTTGAACTGGCTGCCTGTGATTTATGCAGTTGCAAGATCAAGGATCCCATTATGCCAACAACGGCTCTTTAAAGGGACAGGGAAGCTGGTTTGTCCCCCTTCTCCACCCCATCCTCCCAGCAAAGCCACCATCCTTTACAAGGACTCCTAAAGCAGCACCATAAAAAGGATGAAACCCTTTTTCCTCCTCTTTCCCTCCACCCATCACATCCCCACACATACAATTCCCCCGTTAGCTCCTACGACCCAGGGATTATACGTGTGAGGAGAGGTGCCACACGCCACGTCCGTGTGCGTGGAGAGATTGCCACCTATTGGCACATCCACACGGGTGGTGGAGGAGATCCCATCACCCCCGGATCTGGATCAGCAGCAGCTCAAGCTGCGGGTTTCTTGTCGTTTTGGAGATGAAGCGTCCGATTTCAAGTTGCCTATTATCCTTCTGACGCCGTTAAAGGCACTATATCAAAGTACCTTTTAATTTCAAGTGCCCGGGATGACACGCACAGCCTCGATTTGAAAAGGTGATAAGCCCAAGAGTGGGATCTTAGGAGAGTTTTTGAGATGAAAAGCGAGCTCACAAGCACTTTTTTCTGCCGAACGCAACAGAAAGTGAAAGATCTCGAAGAAAAGCACAAACCACTTCTCACCACATAAGAGCTGAATTCAACGGAAGAGTTGAATTGAAAATGCTGAAAAGAGCCATTTCATGGATTTGGGGCAGGTCCCAACCTGTCCGTCCATTTGGGAACTCGTCAAAGATGGATTTTGCCAATAAAAGGGTCAAGTCCTCCAGAAGCGGTTCTGATACAGACAGGCATTAGATTCCCAGTCTCCAAACACATTTGATGCCCCACCAGGAGGAAATAGCTGTGGTGGGGAAGGTAGACACGCCAAGGCGCCGTATTACTATAGTCTGTCAGTCCCAAGTCTGGAGAGATATTAAACCAGCCTGATCTGGCACAGTCCATGAGCAACCCCCCTAACTCAATCCTGAACTATTTTTCTCCTCAGAGTCAATAGCTTCCACTCTCACATCGGTAAATCTTGCTCCTCACCTCCACGGAAATCAATATCTGCCTATTATTGGTCTGTAATTGTTACCCAAAAAAATAATTAATCAAGGGTCAATAAAGGAAAGGAACAAGTCTATTGCAGCAGCGCAAGAATTTCAAACGCACAACCGTGTCACTGACCAATTATCCAGGACTCTTGACTTTTGCTAATAACATTTATTATACGGGCAACTGCAGTGCCCAGAAGTTTCCATCTCGGCTTCGCGTGCAAAGCTCAGTACAAGGAACAAAACTACCAGCGTGGCCCTAATTACTTGTGAGGCAGCCGTCCAACTAACGCTGTGTGGAAAGCAGCGTAAACCGCTGTGGCAGTGATCACTGCGATAAGTCTGGGTCCAAAACTAACCGCTAAGTGAGCTCAGAGAAATTAAAAGACAATTGAGATGCTCATTCCCAGATGAAATAAAAGTTGGCGATAGCTGGTAGAAGTTGGTGATGTTTCTTTTGGGTGTATTTTGGAAATGCAAACTGGGTTCCTGCGCAAAATTGCTACTTCTGTGGAGATGATTTGGATCAAATTCTCCTTTAAAAAAAAAAAAGGGGGGGTGGGGGGGTGGAATTTAGAAGAGAAAGGGCTTAAAAACTCCTTTCTAATTCCCAACGCAGTCGCAGGGGGGTTGTTTCCTCTCCATTCTTCATTTGTGTGTGTCTTGCAGTGAAAAAAAGAGGAGAGGGAAATTAAAACAAGTCTCAATGTCTCTTAAAATAAGAAAGAATTGCAATTTCTGACCTTTGCAAGTCCTCGCTCATAATTTCTGAGGAGAGGCTTGAAGGGGCTGTGAAACTTTCCCGGAACTACCATGTCCCTCATTGCCACTTGGAAAAAAAACAAACCATCAGATCTCCAGTTGTCATATCCATCTGGAGAGGCTCTTGGCCTGGAGATCTCTCCTGCCCCCTTCTCCACTTGCCTTCTGGTCTTTCAAACGACCCTTTTCAAGCTTCCCATAAATCCAGGGTGTTTATTTAATGCAAAGGTCCCCAGCAACACAGGAACCGAAGCAGCAGTGGCAGGGAGCGTGCCCCAGCCCTTCTGCACAGAGCTCTAACAAACATTTAGTGGCATTTATAAGAACCCCTGGGAATTCTGCTAAAAATCGAGGGTCACTTTTGCTTCTCTTCTTCTCCAAAATGCCTTTTCTATCGATGTCCTCTTGCCTGCCACCTTTCAAAACACACTGAACCTAAAAATATCCAACCCGCTCTATTCCCTTGTGCACATCCCCCCCGCAAAACAAAGCAGAGGCTGCACTCATGCTTCCAAGTTTTACACCCAAGCAAGGATCCAATTAAAACCATCACATAAAACCACAGAGAATGTGCAGTCATCAAAAAAAAAAAAACCCAAACCCACAACAACCAACCATCTGAAAAACCACCTTAACAGATTCTATTCAATGACCCAGCAACAAACGCTGCTGTCACCCTGAAGATGCAGCACGGGCATCTCCAAACCCTCGCATCCTCATCTGAAATTTCCAATTGCAAAATATTCTTCCCCCCTGCGGCACAAAAATAGGCAATAAATATGGAAATCTGCAAAGCCAGGGAAAACAGGGACTCCGCTACCTCTCACCAACCAAGTACGACGCAGCTTCGTAAGGAAACGAGCAGGTTTTAGTCCTCCTCGCTGCGCTTTGATGGGTTCCCTTCTCCTTTTGTCTTATTGCTGGTCCCTCACCAGCGGGTTGCAGGGAGGAGAGAGGTGGCTGTGCTGGGGCATGCAGCAAAGCATCCTCACCTCCCCAAACCCACCCTGCCATGAGTTTGTAGGTTTGAAGCTTCATTCGCTCTCTTGTTCAACTGTTGCCAGTGATATTTTCCATCCAGTGACTTCCATGGGCCAGCGAAATGCCGGTTAAACTGATATTTCCTTTGATCACTGATAGATGTCTCGCTTTATCATTTCCCTACGCGCTCCATCACTCCTTCCTGCCAGGGTGGAGACGGCCAAACCTCCCCTAAAAGCTATTTCAGGGCTGTTTCTTAGTGCATATATAACAGCAAAGCTTCACCCCGTCCAAAGACAGGATAAACCCCTTAATTTGCTGCAAGTTTGTAAAAATTCAGCCATATTTCAAATCAGACCCGAAGCAATTTGAAGTTTTCTCTGAATATTTCGCTGCCGGGCAACTGGAGCATTTCATTTGCGTGAAACAATTTCTGTTTGCTTCGCTTTTCCCTGCCTTCAAGTTCTATATTGCGAGATGCAATCAGAGGAGTGAAAATAAAGCAATTAAAGAAATCGCACGGGATTCACAGCCGGCCATTGATACCAATCAGTTTCAAGAGGGTCTTGGCACCCAACCTGCACAATATTTGATTTTCTAGAGTAGGTTTTGGGTTGGTTTCTTTTTTGCTAAGTGGAGTTGGAGCTGGGATCTGTCCACATTTGCATACCGAGAATGACAAGGATGCTCTAGAGAAGCTCCAAAGTGGTAATTGCATCGGTGAGCTCCAGCACTGTGCGATGCTTTTCTTACTCGTGCAGCTTGGCTTTATTCCCTGGAGCTTGAGGATCGGGTTTGGTCCTTACTCACCCTCCTGTCCTTTCCTTGCTCATCACTACCTTGATCTCACCCTCTGTTTACACCAGGTAACCACACCTCAAACCAGTTCCCCTCCTCTCCACATAAGTAGCCGCCCCAGTAATCACAAAGCAGCTTTTATTTTTTAACTGTGCCAAAACTAAATTGTTATTTAAACTTCAAGATCTCACTTTTCTCCCCCAAGACGCCTTAAATTCCTCCCAGATGTTAATTATACTGAACCACAAAGCTGCAAAAATTAAAAAAAATAATAAAAGTATCTCAGGCTGGTTGAAGAAAAAGCCTCTCCGGCCGGACCCTGACGTGCAATCGGTGAAGCCACCGGAGCTGTATCAACCGACACCCGCAGAGAGCTTTGGGCATGGGAAGCGTGTGCTGATCTACAGCACCACGAGCACAATGCTTCCCAAAGGACTCAAGTGATTTTTGAAGTCTAATTCCCATTTTTTCCATACAATTCCTGGCCCTGGAGACATTCAAGGCCAGGCTTGCTGAGGGTCTGAGCAGCATGACCTAGTTGGAGATGACCCCACTTACTGCAGGGGGTTGGACTGGATGACCTTTTGAGGTCCCTTCCCACCCAATACACTCTATAATTCTACGAACTCTGAGTCTCAGCTCTGCTAACTTTTAATGATACCTTGTGGTCTTGCCAAATCTCTTTGGAAATTTGGAGGGAAGCCTGCAACCCATCAAGCTGCCGTACCCTGGGTGTCTCTACACCTTTGCCTGTACACTTATCCCCACATTCACTTTCCCTTGCAGATGATGAGGATGCGCTGGAGCTGGAGAAGATTCATCCAGGCAGATTTGGCAGCATTTTCATATTTATTTGGAACCGGCCGATATAAATTGAATTGTGGGCTCTTCCCATCAGGACGTATTAGCAGCTCACGCAAGGATAATGCTCTTCTATTCCATCTGTACATGAGGAAGCAGAACTTGTACCTCACTTCATTATTTTAGATGTGGTTTACAGTCTCTGCTACCCAATTACTTTGTTGTCAGGGTTATTTTTTATTATTTTCCTTTAAGCACCTGTCACGGTAGTTTGTGGCATTTTGGTGGCTGACTTGATAACCCTTAGGATATGAAAGGGAATGCGAAAAGCAGAGAGAAAACACTGCTCTTCCTTCTCCTCCCCAGCACGGTTCAGCAGCAGATATAACCCGTAACAAATTGATTTGTCAGAAGGAAAGAGACAGCACACGGTATTAAGAAATTATGAATTATTAGAGAGCCTTAAAAGTGGGGAAATCGATACCTACAAACCACAGGGAAAAACATGTTGCTAGGACGAGATGCCAAACCCTTGGGGATTTGCAATGTCTTTGCACAGTGCCCCAACGTGGGTCCTTCAATGTTGTGCCCTGGGCTAAAAACCCCCTTGAGACCAGGGCTAGTCTCCATTCTTAAGCACTGTTTCCACATCAGGAGGGATGTTCCAGCCCCAATTCCCCTCCCGCTCATGACAGCTCTTCACAAATCAAAAGCATTCCCCATTTCTTCATCTCCTTTCCAAACTCCACGCTTCTCTCATCTGCAAGAAGCTCATTAAACAATTCATAGAAAGAGCCTGGAATATAATGAGCAGTGGGAGGGTTTGTTGAGCTGGAGCCAGCAGACAGACAGGGCTGTGCATCCCGGGGGCTGTGCAGAGCCGAGGCGCTCAGGATGGCCAAAAAAACCCACATCTGGAAGAGGACATCTGCTCCCAGTGGTACAGAGCAGCCTGCATCCCCGGCTAAACAAGTTTAATTACTCCGCCACCTCATACTGGTGGCGAGCAGGTTGGTTGGAAGCAAATAATAAAGAAGGCTGAGGAATGCAAGAGAGCAGGATGAAGCTCAGGGTTGCTTCCCGGGATGCCTGTGATGCTCCCATAGCTGCCTCCTGCATCTCCCTGCTCTCTCAGCCCCCATCCCCAAACAACCTTCTCTTAGTAGTTCTTCGGCAACAGTGGCATGGGGGGGATGGTATCATCCCTCACCCCACCATCCCACCGTGCGCGGCCACACCACCAGCTCACAGCCCCTCCTGGCAGCCAGCCAGGTGTCCAGCACTGCCTCTCCCAGCTCTGCCCTGCGAGATGAGATCTGAACCCACTTCATCCACACCACCTTCACCCCACCTCCACGTATCCTTGGGATAAACGGGCGCTGGGTATTTAAAGACTGAACGTATGTCTATCTTTCCAAACACCGGCCACCCAGACACACAGCGAATCCACTTCCAGACATTTTCCCAATTATCCCAGGGTCTTCTGCGCAGCCCATTACACCGTAGATGTTACTAAGTCCTGCATAAACAACCCTCTCTACTGCGTGGCTGACACTTAAGTGGATGAGTGTAAGCGTGTGGCAGCAGGACAGCAAACGGAGCCGTAACAGCCGCAGCAGTCAGTTCCCCCACCACGGAAGCCGGTACCGGGGGCACGTCTGTGCCGCTCGCCCGCCCTGAAATCGGCCGCACGAGCCACAGCAGCAGCAAACTCCCCCCGTCTCCTCGCTGCTGCTGTCCTGCCTGGTGGAGTCAAGCAAAATTCAGGGTTTGCAGGAGGTTGTCGACGCTGCAGAGCCCACCCGGGTGATGCCAGGGGTCCAGGTAAACCTTTATTTTCTCGGCTGCCCGTGGGGAAAGCGCTCGCCTTACATCCCTACACCATAATCAAGCACGTGTCCTGCTCGTGCGTGCACGTATTTGGCTGTGTGAGCGGAGGTGAGCAGAGCTGCAGCAAGGTCAAGGTCAAGAGGAAAGCCTTGAGAAGGAATGGCATCCAAAAGGCTGATTTTTGCCCCATCCCACCCCAAAACAGGGTCCTGCTCATCACAGCAGCTCCAATCCCCCAGCTCAGGGAAGCGTGGCACAGCCAGACTGATAACCCTAATCCTCACAGGCTGCTTAATGCAACAGCCCTGCGGGAATCCCCAGAGCCCCAATCTCTACCTTGTCTGCTCGGAGACACTGAGAAGCAATCCTCTTCTTAAACTGGGACCAGTTCAACCTTACTCTTTGCAAGCTGGGCAGCAGCTTGAGCTTCCTCAACAGCCCACCGAGCACCTCCCCATCACCTGGCCCATGCCACCAGCTCTAAATGCCACCATGTGCTTTTCCCCTTCCCTTCCCTCCTCCCTATTGTTTTTAAAAGCAGACAGACTGTTAATTAAAAAAGGCAGAAATCAATTGCCCTCATCTCCCCATCAGAAGCTCCTCTGCATGCAAGGATTAAAGCCTGCTTCTACTTTAAGTCAATTAGAGATAAGGGGAAGCTGACATTTCTACAACCCGCCTTATCAAACTGCTTGAAAACTGCTCAGATTAAAACGTAAAAAAAAAAAAGATTATTTCTTCAGCTCTCTCTGCCTCGCTCCTTTATATATTTTTTTTTTTTCTTTTTTTTCATAATTATTCATAAGAAACCCAACAATCAGTTGCAATAGTCTGAGATAGCCCTGCTCTGTCACGGGGTCATTCATAATTCTCTGCTCTACCCAGGCCGGGTGCTGGCATGAGCATCCTGCTGGGATGCCGTGATCCCCTGGCCCCCCCAAAAACAGGAGGCAAAAAGACCTCACGACTGCAAAACTTAGTCCCCCATGGGCCACGTCCTGACTTCCCAGGCGAGCCCCACCCCGGGAAAGGGTTAAACCCCTGGTCTGGAGCAGATCCTAATGAGGCTCTGCTCAGCCTAATTAGCTGCAGGCAAGGACCAAATATGAACCTAGAACAGGGGTTGAATGATAAATACAGCTGGGGACAGGGATGGGGACACTGCTGGCACGGCGCAGGCTTGGTCAGCAGTGCCTGGGAGCCTCTGCCCTGGACCTGCATCCGCGCAGTGAAAATTCAACCCCTGCTCCAGCATCACCCAGCTCGTGACTTCTGAGGTATCCCTGGGAATGGGAGAAAATGGGGCTGGTGTTGGGAAAATAACAGCATCGAGGTATTTCTTCTGATGGTAAGGAGCTACCCGATGAGATGAAAACTGTGGCATCTCTCCCCTGTCTGTCCATCCCTCCCCCAACCATCAATCTGCATTCTCCTCAAAATGCAGCTTTAGGAAAGAAGAGAAAATATTAAAGTTTCATATGAAAAATGTCTGGGGATCTTTCGGAAATACTCCAAATGTTAGAAGCAAACTGCAACAGCAACTGAGGGATTTCACCGATGTTTTGCACAGAGAAGAAAAAAAAAAAAAAGAAAGAAAAATCTCATTTCAGCACCAGCTGCAGGAAGCAGCAAGCTCTTTATTCCCCAAAGCAGCAATGCCACCTCCGAAGTCCCCAAGCCTAAAATCTCTACGTCACATCCAACATCCAAGTCGTTCCCTGGGTGACCCTGTGCTTCTCATCCCTCCCCAAGCCTCGTGACGCAGCAAGCAACAATCCTGCTCCACGTGGCTTCAAGGTGATGGGTGAAAAGGCCACGAGAGGATCCAAACCATCAATCTCCCTGGTGCCTGCTTGCACCGGTGCCTAAAAAACCACCCTGAAGGCAAAAAACAACCACCCGCAAGCCCGGAGGAGATGCAAAGTGCAGCGTTGTCTCGTGGATTTGGGGAAAGCCTTTCAGTGACTGGACTGCCAGAAACCAAGAGTAGGACCTGCAGGTCCCTTTTCTGTCTCTGCTTGTCTCCATGTCCATGCCTCAGTTTACTTCTCTGCAGAGGAGGCATAATCCTTACCAAAGGCATAAGGATTTCATTAACTTAAACCGTTAAAGATTTATAAAGCGCTCGTGAAAGCTCCCGCGTAGGAAATATTCCAATGTCACTGAAAACGTCAACTATAACATATTAAATCTCTCTTAAAAAAAAAAATAATAATAGGAGATTATGTCCCAGGAGGAAGTTTTCCCACTAGACTTCTCTATTCTTATAAAAACGATCTAGCATCACTTAACGGCTCATAAATTCCATCTTGCATTAAGCAGATATTAAACACGTATTTATAAAGGTTTAAACAGATCACTTCGCTTAATTTTCAGTTCTCCTTTAGGCAAAAGAAATATATATATATATATATAAAAATTTCACATTTCCATCGTGAGAAAGTCCTGCTGTGGCCGACATAAGAGGATTCTGCATCAGAGCAGACCCTGAGACCCTGTGCAGGAGGCACCAGGGGACAAACGGGGACCTTTCCTGAGGAAGGACCTCAGGAAGGATGCAAGGACCAAGCTCAGCAGCACTTTATGCTCCTCCAGGCCAGCACTGACAGACAAGTCCATCATGAAGAAATACGAGATCCTGCACTGAAGCAGGTAAGAGGGACTTAACTTTTAAGCTGAAGACATAATTCTCTCATCTACTTGAAAATGGGTATAAAAATAGTTTAATTCCCTATTCAGCTGTATGGACCAGACCTTTGACAAATTGCTGTCCATCCATTAAGCTCACACATATTATTCTTACTTTATTTAAAAAAAAAAACAAAACCCAAACCACCCAAGGCCTTAGTCAGTCCATTCTGACAGCCCATTTCATCAGCCTAAAAATAGGGGGACGAGTTCAACCAGACCTGCTCACCGGGTCAGGTACTGCTTTTTGGGTCCATCAGGGTGATTTTTAGAAGACAAACACAGACACAAACTCACGTAGAGCTGATGGAGAAGTTTTCCCTAGTTGTCTTAAGCAACAGAACGGCTGGATTTGCTGAGAAAAATCAAGGGTTTAAAGCAGAGTAAATAGCAGAAAAGGACACCACAACCCAGGAAAAACAGCATATTTGGAAGAGAAAGGGGGTCAGGACAAGCACCGCTCCCACGTCCAGGGGGTCTCCCAGCTGGGCAGTGAGCAAGGTCAGACCAGAGAGAGCAACCTGAGATTTTACCATTCAACCTACAACCTCCACTAACCAGCTTCTGAGCCGAATCCCTGAACATCGGCAGCAAGAAGCTTTCCAACAGAACTGGTCTGCTGGGGAGCAATTAGAGAGTAAGGACACGGAGGAGAAATTAAATACATTCCTTGGTCATCTTCCCCACAGCAGGCACCGGGGAGACTCGGCAGGATCAGAGCAGGAAGGAAAGAAATAAATGACAAGCCCTGGGACGGGTGGTGACATTGAGAAGGTGACCTCCAGCCGCAGGTTGTGGAAGAGCCTCAGATCCCACGATTCCAATACAAAACTTATCATCTCTACCTCGAAACCAAGCGCTGGCCCAAGCCCTGGGACCACCAACCAGTGCTGTATCCATCCAAATAAAACCAGGATGACTTTCCAAGCAGGCAGCCCTGCAAAACCCAGCAATTTGGTCGAGACGCGATGAGTAACCCTCGAGCTGGTTTTCTACACTTAATCCACTGACTGCTTTTAAGACATCCACAAAAGGCTTGTAAAAAAAAATAAAACAACCCGCCACAACTCCGTTATTATTGTATAAAGCGATCTATGCACATAATATTTCTCAAAAGCTCTGTGCCTTCAGTCGAAAATTTCTAGGTTTGACAAAGATTGAATATTACCCTCGAGAGGAACATGAAACAAAAGGAGGAAAACCAGACATCTTTATTCCCTGGGGGGAAAGAAAGAAAGAAAGAAAGAAAGGGGAAAAAAAAAAAAAAGTCAAAACATGTAAATTCTCTTTTATAAGAAATTCAAAGACTTTGAAATCTGGGGCAAAAACCTGGGGCAAAACTCTGCAGCTGTGAATTTCGTTCACATCACACAATATTCCCAGGAACAATCTTTTGACCTCGCTGAACGTTTTCATTTTGATCCCAGTGTTTGGGGTTTTTTTTTGTTATATAAAACAAGACAAAAAGATAAGGCTGGAACATAATAACTCCAGCCTACGAAAGTGATACCCAGAGGCCATTTTCTGCAGAAGCTCCAGTGGAAGTGACTGTCCCAGATGCTTTGGTTTCACTGTGACTGGTGATGGAGAAGCCTTCCACCACCAACCTGCTACCTGGTGCTTCCTAGTCCTCACAGAGGAGAAAGAAAGGTGGCTGCTCCATGAAATTCAACAGGCAGCACCATGCGAAGGTAGGAGATGAGACCCCTCTTTCCGTGAGGTGCAATTAACCTCCCAGTCAGTGGGTATCGTTAAAAAGAGAAGTTGAAAAGGGAACCCAAAGGCTGGAGAACTTATATGAGCGATGAGAACTCTTCCCTAGCTCTGTGGCAGAATAAAACAAGCCTTTGTGTTTCAGGGTGAGAAAGAAACTTCTCCAAGGGGGATGTGACTCTGCAGCCACCCTCTGAGAAGCTTCTTGGAGCTTCCCCAGACTCTCATTTTTCAGAAAGAAGACAGGGAGCAAGCTGGCCCACTGATGCCCCAAGCTAGCCCAAAACCTGGGAGAAGTGAAAGATAAAATGACAAACCCATCGTGTTTCCGTGACAGGGTCACTGGAAACGTGGCACTGACTTGTCCCTTTTAATGAGTGTTAATGCTCTCCTTTCATCTCAGCGGCCATGGGATGCCAACACATTTATCTGTTTTATGAGTCTCAGTTCAATTTCGAGAGACATTTCTTTGGACATCGAACATTGTAATTTGCACTGACTCCCCATCGCGAGCGGCTGAAGTTTGAAAAATCACCAAGTGAGTGATCAAACACATTATAAAAATAGTCAGGCAAATGCTCCACTATCTTCTCCTCAAGAGCCATTTATAGGGGCCAATCCAAAAGCCATTGAAGTCAATGGAAAGACTCCCGCAGAATTCAATGGGGTTTTGATCGAGTCCTTATTGTGCTATCCATAAGAAATAGGTCAGATATTTATATATAGTCTTGAAATATTGCGTGCCACCATGCTGGCAGCTTGCCTTTTTGAGTCACAGCGTCACTTTTCTGCCGTACCTCCTGCAAACCCGAGTATTTCGCAAGTCCACCCTTCCAACGTTTCCCACTGACGCTGCCACGTTGGCTTTCACCTCAGCTTGCCCCTTCTGCCTGCACGAAACCCACGCCAGCGCGTCTATCCTCTGACCTGGTCATGGTTTCATGGCCAGCTGGCACTCCCTTTGCACCAGTGTAACCCAAAGCTGGGGCAGAAAACTGCTGCTGGCATCCACCCGGAGGGAATAACAGAGGGTGTGTAGCTGAGCGAGAGCCCGCGCCTTTTAACGAGAGCCAGATATTAAACCAACACACCTAAACGAGGGCAAACACTCGTGAGCACGGACCTATTTCGGTTTGAAAAGGCCTTGTTCCAGCTTAATCTTAAGTACGTTCCGACTCAAGTTGAGCCAGAGTAGAGCCATTCACCTCTGCGTGTTTTCCAGCTTAAATACATCAGGTTAAATTCATATTAAACCGCACGTGGAGACAAGTCTCGCGCCGTCGGCAAGACCTTCGTTTGAGAGCCCGACTGCAAATTAACAACCTTATTTTGCATTCAGCGCGGGCTATTTTGTGATAAGTTGGGAAGGGGCTTAGAGTAGGTTGGGTGAACATTATTTCCATTGAACACACGCTTCCAGTGAAATAATTGTTACTCGCTCGCAAAGTTCCTTCAATTCCTGTTTTAGTTTCGATGAGGCTTTAAGAGTCAATATTTCCTGGGGCAACAAACCTCACCTTTATTCATCTCGCCTACCACTTTTTGAGCGCTGTGAAATAAATAAAAGCAGCCTCGGCCCTTTAAACCATTATTCATAAGCTTAAATTTATACAAGCGAATCATCCCGCTGAAAGCGGCGATACTTCTCGCGTACTCCGAGTAAAATACGTGCCCGTTTACCAATTAGTAGGACCGCAGTAGGTTTACTCGGTGTAGTTCCACGTTAATTATTTATAACGCTTTGCAGCACACTAATAAATGTACAGTAACGTGTCCTCGAAGAGTAATGAGACCTTAGTCCTGTGGAAACTCCCTGCAGCATCTGTTATTAAAACTTCATTGAAGGGAGAGAAGAAATGGATGGGTTTGCATCTGCAGCGCGAGTAGCGAACTTCTAACCGAGACGAATTTCGCCTTTCTACGGTTTGGTCCTTTCAGTAAAAATCAATGGCGAGGAATAGCAAACGCACAGGTTTCCACCAGACCTTTCTGTGAGAAAAGACACTTTGGGAATGCGTGTCACTGTAATGACTCGTCATTTTAAGCAGCCGAGGCGCGGGGAGATGGGTGAGAGCCTCTGAGGTACACTAATGGAGTTGAAGGTTGGTGTTCTTGTAGGATCAATTTGACTGCGGATAAGTCTTGCTTCTTGGCATGGATTTGATGAATGCTGGGCATGGCTTAAAGATGAGATAATCTGCTCAATTTATTCTTATTATTTATTTGCCATCCTTGTGACAAAATGAATTACGATTCCGCACTATGCCAGGAGCAGGGATAAAGTTACCACTGGGGAAGAATATGTCATTGTAATAGTATTTTTAGTTTGGGTTTGGTTTGTTTTTTTTTTTTCCCCCGAATGAAATCAGTGCACTGAAAAAATGCTTCGCACATAACCTGGAGGAATCATTTCCAGACAGTGGAGGGGTAAACTGAGCCTTTTTGCTTCACTGTACAAACACAATTACTACAACAGCAGCTTAATACAATTGTTTATACAGATGCCGAGTGTTTTCAACAGCCAGAAAAAATCCCTGTCTTTCTAGGAAGCGATGCGGGGCTCGGCAAACACAGAATCGTAGAAACATTTCATCTGCAAAACACCTTTAAGATCTTCGAGTTCAATCCTGCTCTAGAGCTGTGCTTCGGAGGGGTAACGTGGCTGTGACTTGGGGGGGGGCTGGTCTTAATGATCACCCCTCGGCCCTGCCCAGTACAAACCCCTCCTTCACCCAAGGTAACCTTGGGAAGATCCTCCCGTGATGCCGGGGTGGCCAGATGCACCCAAGTCACGCTCACCTGCACTGCTGGCCAAGCCTGACGTGCAATCTGCAGCAGGCCTACCTGCCTTCCCAGAAGCTCCAGCAGCCCCACGCCGCAGGCCATTTCTCCTCAGCAGGGCACTAGCTCCAAGGAAGGGCTTTTGGGAGAAGAAAGGAGTGCTGAGCAAACAGCCAGCGGTTCAGCTCCTAACATACCAACCAAGAAACCCCATGGTTTTCTTTACTTCACATGAAATGCCACCCCAGCTGCTTTCAGCACCTTGCTGGGGAGATCTGCCGCTACCTTAATACCAAGGTTCCACCCATCATGGGACAACCTGTACGGACGCACACCTCTAGCATCAGGAAATGATGCCTCAGCCCCCTGGGACGGTCACCCGGTCGCTCTTTAGCCAGCGGCCAGCACAGACAGTTTGAGTATGGGCTAGATTCCCATTCAGCTCCCACCTTGCAATCATTTGCCGCATGGGTTTGGATTGTCTCCGTTCCCCAACCTCATCAGAGGGTGACTATTTCCCTGCGCTCCAGCTTGCTAGCGTAGAAACCCAGCGGCAGCAATAGTCTGATGTTCTACATACCACAGCCCATTAATTTACTATCAAAGGGGTGTTACAAGGATAACTGCATTAATGATCAAGTCTTTGAAGGTCTGATTGTTGGGTAGCCGACGATGTGTCAGGAACGTGACAGGCAAGTCCTTAAATTTGCTACCTGCACACAGAGCCGAGCATTAACCCTTCATCAATACTTTCTGTTTGTTTTCCCTCACACAAAGAAAGGGCAGGAGCCTTTTGAAGAGCTGAGCTGCAAGAAGAGCACACAAGGTTAAAGCCCTGAAAAGTCCCGATCAAGGAGCCGACTGGATTACAGCCAAAGCTGCGGCGAATTTCTCCCTTTCTTCCCAGACAGGGATCTAAACACAAAGAAATAGGTTTTGGGGGGAATTCCGCCTAATTCCATCAAATCCTTTTTGTCATTTCTTCACCATCCTTTAAACATCTGACAAGGCCAATCGACCGCGCCAGGCACAGAGGGAATCTCAGAGCCGGGGCTATAACTCTAAGTTCATTAAGCGTGAATTATTATTTCAGCCAGCCTCAATTTTCACCAGCAGAATTAGACATTCCTAAAATAATGTCCCTGACACATGCAGAAAATGGGCTTTACGGCTCTCACCTTGAACTCCACCAGAACTCCCACCTCATCTGTTACCCTTCCACGGGCAGGAGACGAAGCGCGGCGCTGCAGCTTCACCTTTAATTATGCCAGGTATTTAAGGGCTAATGTTCATAGGAGAGGAGTATACGAGGCAATAAATGGCTTCTGCGGGTGATTAAATGCCCAAGCAGAACAGAGGCACTTGATAAGTGCAAAGGCTGTTTGCTCGATTATGCTCCCGACGCCGTGAACTTTATTCCCGCTTCCCCACGAGGAAAGAGAAGATTCAACAAGCTGTAGATGGGGAACGAAAAACATGAACCTATTGGATTTATATATCTTTTTTTGCTTCACTATCCGTTGAATTTTTCTCTGCCCAAGTGCAACGACCTCAGAAGTTCGAACGACAGGAGAAATGTCACAAACCACGCAGAGCAAGGAGGACGCCAAAAATCACGTTCCCCAAGTGCAGCTCCTTTCCACGGAGGGAGTCCAGGAAGCATTCAAAGCAGCACACACAGTTTGCAAGGTTTGGTGACATCGTATTATGAGATTAATCTTCTCATTAAGTATTTAAAGTCAGTTTGGGGTTCTTTTTTTATACCGGTGCATTGCAAAAGTTTGTTGGTATTTTTAAATTCCTTTTCTTGCCAACAGTGGGGAGTCTCCAGAAACATCTTTGTAACAGCGTTTCCTTCCGCTTAGAGCTGCAGCCCACAGGCTGCAAAAGCAGCACTTAAACACCAGTCTGGCCATATGTCCAGCTGCACACAAAAAAATCTGTAGCTCTATTTTGCATCAGGTCACTTCCAGCCAGCGTGACTAAGGACATCGGCACCATTTGTTAGCAGATATTTGCCGTTTCCTGCTGGCACCTACCTGAGAGCTTCTCCTTGATGTAAAAATCTCACCCAGAACCCATCTCCTCAGCCTTTTATTTCCACTCTGCAAGCCCTGGGGACGCACAGCCCACCACTCCAGCCTGGATTCATGGATAAAGCGTCTCCCATCCCAGTATCTCTCTCCCTCCAAAACAAATTCTCCTCCCTGTACAGCAAATTCACCCCATTTACTCCTTTCCCCTTATTTAATAATGATATTTACCTCTCCAGAAGGACATGGCCGTTGTCACACACAAGACCACAATCTAATTTATCCAGTTCCTTTCCATAACTCCCAGAGCTCCATTATTAGGGCAACTTTATATTTTTCTCATAGTCAAAGGCCACAGCCCCGGTCATACCATGCTTCAGACCATTAAGAAATAAGTTAAACAACATTAGACCCCAGAGGAAATTTGAGGCCCTCTACTGTTAAGCTTTGTCTGCGATGAAAATTGATCTATTTGTCTTATTCTCCATTTCCTGTCAAGTAGGCGGTTTGCAGCTCCTAACAAGGCTTGGCCATGCACAGCTTTCATCCCAACCGTACCCTCGGGGTACAAAGCTTCAGACTTTTCCAAGCATAACTGTCCAGCACTCATTAAAAAAAAATTAATAAAAAAATAATTAAAAAATTATTCTAATGAAAAAAAAGAAAAATCACGTGAAGGTTCAGAGAGAGCATAGGCAGGTCTGTTTTCCCCCTCCTCCTTGCTTCTGCTCCTCCCCTATGAACCCTCCTATAAATAAAAGCCAAAGATCATCACCACTACAACCTAATTTTCCTTCTGGATGGGAAAGGAGCAGCCTAGAAAGGAGCATCCTATTTTGGTACGGACAAGAATGAAACAGTCCAGTCCAAGTAAAATATTCATGTTTCTCCTGATTTGCTTGGCTGCCTCGCTGAGCTGTTTGTTGTTATTAATTTTTATTATTTGTTTCCTAGCAAACGGATGTCTCTGTTGAAATCCCATCGGTTTGGGATATGTTGCCAGCAGCCCCCAGTGCCAGATGCTTCAGGAGGTGGAAAACTCCCTCCAGGACCCACCCCAGTGAGCGTTTCTGTACTGGGAGAGGCGTTTCTTCCTCAGTAAAGCCCAAGTCTGAATTTAGTGAACAGAACAACACCCTCTGTGATACCAACTTTAATATTTGATTTCTCCAATGGCAGAAGTGACAGCTCTGTCCCTGGGCAGGACCCCACTACACCGGGTGCTGTTCAAAGCAGAAAGTGGCTAGGAAAGGATACTGGACAGGGAAGCGGGGTGAATAACCTCATACTGGTGTTCCTGCTTCACTGAGAGAGAAACCAAAGCTCGCAGAGATGGAGTGACTCGTGCCTGTCACGTGGCACCGAGTGGGATACAGCTCCCGAAAGCACACGGAGAGAGTAGGACCTACCAACACGTCATTTAAGGTTTGAAACAGGTTCAGACAGAACTACCCACGAGAGCCCCAAATTCACCTTGCACCCACCGTGTCGGCATGGTCCAAAGGACTTATCTCTACTGGCTCTGCCAGGAAGAAGAGAGCAGGGGGAAATGCAGCCCAGGAAGCAGCTTTGAAGTGCTCCTTGGTCCAGGAGAGGACATGCCACCCATCCCCATCAAAGCCTGCAAGACTTTGCATCGATTTGAGCCCGTCTCCAGCGTTTCGGGAGCACAGAGAGCTGCATCCACTGGTCCGAGCAGAGAAAAACTTGGGAGTTCCAGAATTTGGGCAAATTTGGAGCAGTCTGAGCTTTAACATTGCCTGGTAGGCACAAGAGTTGCTGTCCCCAGCAGCCCCCTCGCCACCCCCTCCTCACACAGATGTCTGCGGGCAGGACTGAACAGCATGGGGAGCGCGAATCCTGAAGTGCAGCAGATGGTACCAATTTTGCATTAACTCTCTGCTGTAACTGGTGGCAGCTCAGGAGCCCTTCCCCGTGTTGTTCTCATGTCCTCGCTGCGGAGTTACCTGTGATGGCTCTACCAGGGCCACCCGCCTCCTACTTCTCCACCTCAGACTCTGTGCAAAAGCCGGGTTTGCTGCTATTTTATTTTTCCCCAAACGTATCAGTTACTCTAAGAGAAAATATTCTCTCTTGGCACCAATTTTGCCTTGATAAAACATGACATTTTCCTGCCTTCTTCACCTGTTTATTGCACAGCACGACCTCATTCTCTGGTGCTGATTTACAAGTAAAACTTGTCCAGTTTTTTAATATTTTTTTAACTGGGGAAGAAACTCATCTACTTCGGTCGCATCCCTAAAGCAGCGCTTTAAAAACCTGGAGCGAGCTGTTTACAGATCATCAAATTTCTCTTTGGAGATCCTGAGAGCTCTTTTCAAACCCCAGACTTCCTTTATAACCTTGGATAAATCACGGGGGATTATTCCACGAAGCTTTTATTAACCTGGACGACACGTTTCCCCTTGACTCAGCTGTCTGTAAAGTGGGAATAAGGATAGCTGCTTTGTCATCCGCGGGCCAGCTCTGTCTCTTGCAATCTGCTTGTACAGCACCTAGCACCGGGATGCCTGACGTCAGGTTGGGACTTTTGGGCAGCTGTAGAAATGTGATGACAAATAGAATTTGCAAGAGAGGTATAGATGGGACCTGGTTGGCTATCGGGCAGAGGTGATAATAGATAAGATAAAGTCTACATGGCTACACTGCTGTAAACCAGGAAGGGTCAGCCCAGTCTCATGTACCAATCTGCAGCTAAGTACAACAAAACCCCAGCAGACGTCCCGGGGAATAGGTGCTACTCAGAGAAGAACGTAGGGAGCTGCTTATTTACTGATGTCAAAAAGTGTGGAGGCAGCTGCAAGGACCCATCAACCTGTGATTGCCCTGGAAAATAATCCCATCTTCTGGGCTTTCCATGATCAGAGCCAGAGAAAAATCAATCGGGAGCTGAGATTGGAGAGAGTAAGACGGTATTTATGGCTTTGGCACTCGAGTCGGGCGCTGCCCGCTGAGGAGGGGACGCAGCGTGTGTCCCGGGGGTGATGCTCAAACAGGCTCAGATCTGTTTGCAGCCGTGGGCACTGCCTGCTCTGCTACCCCTGTGCTGGCCGAGGGATTCACAGCAAGGCTATACATGCATCGCCACCTGAGGCAATGAGTCCTCTAACTCCATCAACATCTCCATATGCATGAAAGCGAGGGGAGGAATAGGGCCCTGATGACAAGCCCATACCTCGAGTTTCCCTGCTATACCCAGGGGGTTTCCCCACCTTGACAGCACCCATGCGGAGCCACAGAGACAGAGGAGACGCATCCAGGGGCTAGTGACAGAAGAGAGGAACAAATGGGTCCTGCCAGAGCCTCCCCAGGATTATTAGGGCTTATTAATTCCTTCCTGGCCACACGGAGGCCACCGGGCACCACAACTCATCGCTTGGCAGCCACAGAGCTGCTCAGTCCTGGCACACACGTGAGGGCACGGAGGGAGCGAGGCAAGTGAGTCCACAGAGCCAGATACCAACCCCACCACCCTATCAGCCCCACCACCAGCATGTATTGCCCGGCCAAGCCACGGCGATACCCCAAGCGCACAAAAAGCAGCACGGCGGGATCCGGCAGACTCCACACGAGCACCAACAGCGAGGGCTGCTGCGGGTGGTGGTGGGCACCATCCCCCCTCCCCAAGCCACCAGGCCCCCTCCATCTCCAGAAGAATTTATAGGGCTGTCCCGGTGACACACCGTCTCAGTAACCGCAGAATGGCAGTTGTAAAAAATCCCATTTGCCAGCGTATTAGAATCCTATTAACGCTCCCAGCGGAGAAATAACGCTGGCCCTCCTGGCGGGATTAAAGGGACTAGGACTCAGCCTCCACAGTTTTATGGCCCTCTCCCCCATTTGCTGATCAAACTGACAGATATAAAGCTGCAGGCGAGAAGTGTCCTTGGCCCATAAGCCCCAAGACAGAATAAAACCACCTTTGAAGCAACGTGAGTGCCGGTAACAGGCACCAGAGCTGCCAGGGGAGTGAAAAGAGCCACTTCTGCTTCCTCAGGGCGTCCTCTCTCCTTCAGCCCAAATTCAGGGGGGATATGGCAAGAAGGACACCGGGGCTGCCTCCCATACACATCCAGGGGCAGCACAGGGCGCTGCAGGTACAGAATCACAGAATATTATTCATGGCTGGAAAGGACCCCCTAGATCACCGAGTCCAACCATACCCATAACAAAACCGACCTGATGAACCCCATCTTGCCTCCTGGACATTTTAAAGGCTGGTTCTGACAAAACATGGGTAGCTGCCTAATTATTTTAATGATCACTTCTAAATACCTATTGATCATCTGAGGATGCTGCAGAGGAAAAAAGCTGTTTAATGAAAGTAAGCAGACAGAGAAGCACCAACCACCCAAGGGGTCAAACATCAAACTTTCAGCCCCTCAAGGACAAGCTTTGACTGTCAAGCTGAAGAAGTGATGCCGTTCCCTAGAGACATATCACGTCATCATCATCAAGGAGCAAGCAGGAGCTCACAGAGAGGGCATGAGACAAACCTTCACCACCTTTGCTCAGTGCACAGCTCTCCTGAGCCGGAAACCCACGTGCCCATTTTACAGACAGCAAAGCGGAGCCCAGCGCGGGGAAGCAACTTTTATGCAAGCTGAAATAATTCGTCTTCCATCCCTTCTCCACCTAAGGAGCTCCTCCACCCCATCTGCTTGCCACGCTCTCCAATTTTGAAAGCTCATTGTCCTCCTTTTTGTGGCCTCGGACACAAGGATGCTCACCCAGAGCAGGGCTGAACAAACAGCAGAAGGAAGGGTTGCTTTTGTTTCCTTCCCAAGACACAAAGAGGAGCTAGCACCACACGAGGATGCTCCCGGGGCACGTGTGCTGCCTTTTGGGGTCTCCAGGGAGCCCTGTGTCTCCCCAGGCCAGGGGACACAGCAAGGGGCTGGACACTGGTAGCCCTGGCAGCCTTGCCTGCTCCCTGGGCTTGCAAGCGCAGCCCGGCTGGGGAGAATAAATAAATAATCACCGACTGCTTGCTCAGCATAGCTGTAAATAGTTCATGAGTTCCAGGAGATTTATTCCCCTCTTCTCACGTTAACGAGCCCACAACAGCCACGAGAGATGGGAAGGTTCAGAGTTTACAGCCACCGACCAGTGTCTTTCAGGGGGAACTGGGAGCCCCGTGCCGCACAGCAGAGACCAGCGGCACTCACAGGCAAAGCCCCACCAGCGTCAGCTCCTCCAGCAGCTCCTGCTTGTGCCGGGTCCTGAAAGGAGGGATTACAGATCCACCAGCCGATAAGCAAATGCTTTTCCTAACCCTTAAGGATTTGCTAAGAGGTCCTTAATGAAGATCCTGCCGGCTGCCTACCTTCATCCATCCACCAGCCGTTAGAAAGACCCTTCTCGAGAGATTTACAGCATGGTCTTATACAAACTCAGGAGACCCAGCTGAGCTCCCAGGGAAACGGTCCATCCACAAGAGATGTGCAATGCAAAGAGGACACTGGAGAGATTAAGAGTTAATTAAGAGGTATAAGCGTGACAGCCACCCCAGGGACAAACACAGCTGAGGACTTCGGAAGGAGTCGACTATTCATCTAAGTTTTCCTTTTGAGGTCCTTGCTTTATTTCCAAAGCAAACTTGGCCAGAAAGGCTTGTTCCAGGAGAATTTCTCCCAGGCCACCTCTCCTTGGAGCCATCTAACAAAAGGGCCAGCAAAGCGTGGGAGCTTCAGCAGACACCCACCCCTCCTCACAGCAGAGCCAGCGCTGTAAAGGCTTTATCAATCCCTGGAGCCATCCAGCCTCCCCTGCTAGGTCTCTTTATTATGTGCCTTGACATTTCAAAGGGTTATATTTCCGCCTCTGAGAACCATCAGTCCAGCAGCACACAGTAATATATGGAGTAATAGAGTCTCAGCACAGCAGGTTTAATCTCATATTGCTGAAGCCCCTGGTGTCCTAGCTGAAGTAAGTTTGTCATTAGGAATTCCTTTCTCCCGACTGCAAGCTTGTTTTGTTTGGGGTTATTATTTTTCCCCTAAACAGAAGAAACACTCAAGATTGATTTATGACTTTCTCATTTCCTCCTATGCAATGCAAACTGGCAAGCTCCAGGCAGGAGGAGAGAAGAGAGATGGAGAGAGCCCAAGGCTTGCTCTCCCTGCCAGGCGGCACAGCGACACCGTGTCACCGCCACCACCAGCTGGGTGACACCTTGGGGACCCTCGTGAGTCCTGAGCAGGGTCAGAGCCCTTTGCAGAGCTGACTCCACAGCTTCACCCCAGTAGATTTACCAGCACTGCTTGAGAGCCACAGAAGATTAATGATCAGCCGTGGTGCATCGGCTAATTCAGTGGGAGGGTTGGCTCTGAAGGGACAAGGCAGCTGAAGGGAGTATGACTGTCCTATCTTCCGTGGTGCCAACTTGGATTCAGATGGACAAGGGCAGCAAAACTGAAAAAATCAGAATCCCTCTGTGCCTTTTAAGGCTACCCAAAGGAAAGGGGTTGAGCCCATGGCAAGCTGAAAGCATCAGGAGCAGATTCCAGATGCACTGGAGGTGGCAACCTGCCCGGCCAGGAGAGGACCCTGGTGTTCCCATGCCCATGGCTCATGTTCCTCCAGACCAAAGAGCCGTAAATTTATCTCCCAGTCTAACTGTAGCACTTAGAAGAAGATGCAAGCGTGAAACCATTTCATTTTCTCTGGGTATTCCAGAGAAAGAAGATGAGCTTCAGAGGCCAGTCTGATTGAGCGCAACACATAAGCAGTGATGTTGCAGTGACATCCCCTCTGGAGATGAGCTCTTGTCCTTGCACCTCCATCCCAGTCATCCCAATGCTTCCAGACCATCACAAATTGAAGCCCAGCATCCTGATGCTCACTGGCATTTCCTTCCACGTGTCACTCTGTGACTTATGGCAGTTCAGCAGCTCCTTCAAGAGCATCTCAGCCAGCTCTGCACCAGGGCTCAGCACACGTACAGCTGACAGCAGCAACTCTCCCAGCCACCCCGACCTACGTCATCTCCCTACTCAGTCAGTGCCCTGGAGCCCATCAGCTCCTGCCGCTGATGGCACAGGAGCAAGTGATGCAGCAAGTCCTCTCCTGCTGCCTGAGCATCCCAGAACACCTCCGTGGCTGTGACAGCCGCCTATTTCAGCACGAACCCAGAGCAAGGCTCGAACACACGTCTCTAGATCCTAACGTGACGTGTTCCAATGGCTGTGAGGATTTTCAGACCGTAATGCAAAGCCAGGATTAAAGCACAAAGGGTAATGGGGCTGGCAGCTGTCTGGAGCCATCTTAGGGCAGGAGGACTCACGGGGCAGATGAGCTTTGTGCTCGGCTACTGCACAGCTCCAAAAAGAGGGGATGAGGTGCAGAGAGCTGGGACACAGGCGCAGGCAGCAATGCTGGATACCAGCTTGAAAGCTCCACGTCGAGAGCCAGCAGCACTACATCCACCTCAAGCTGGAAAGCAGCAACACCAACAGAGCTTCCTCAGAGCCTTTCCCAGACTCCTGGGACAGATGAGTAATACTGAAAGGCTTTATCTCAGACCCCCAGAGTCCAGGAAAACCAGAGAAAGAGCCAAGCACAGCAGCCTCAAACAGAAGGATCAAAGGACTTCGGAAGCCTGTCCAAACCTGGGGCCTTGGCAGTGGGTTTGGCTCTGCGGTAGGACCTTTCCTCCTTGCTGCTATCCCCTCGAGCATGGTCATTCCCAGCATCACAGCTTCATGGAGGAATGAGATAAAAACGTGCCAGGAATGACACCAAAACTCCTGGGCTTAACCCATCCAAGGCTAGTTGAGGCTTTTCAGTGGAAAGCTTTAAAGCATATTGTATCTCCTAAGCCACGAGAATCAGCCCCTAGGGCAGCTTGGGAATCCCAAAACAGCACTGCTGGGATGCCCGGGGGGAAGCCATAGACTCACATCCTTCCCCAGACACCATCACAGCAGCCTGGCCCTCTGGCAGCAGAAAGGGATCCTCTCTCACCAGCAAACCAATCCCCACCCTATCGATTACATTTCAATTAGTGAGGATCCCATCCGGGCGGCGGGGCGAGAGAGGCAGCGACAGGGCTGGCAGCGCTACCGAGCCTGCCTAACAGTGAAAAAACAGACACAGGTATTTGTCATACGCCCCGTGCCACAGCCAGCATCCCCAGAAAACCCCGTTTAAAGCCTCGCTGCTACCCATCCAGGCGATCCCTGTCTCTCAGCAGTGCATGCCGACACGGCCCCAGGATGCTGTAGCATCGTGGCAAAGCGTTTCCCCACGCTGGCTACGGAGGGCAGCGGGGATGGAGCTGGAGAGCCCAAGCTCCAGTTTGCTGCAGGGAGAAGAGGCTGCAGGAAGAGGCTGAAGTTTCTCCCTCTCTTTTGTCAGGTCGAATTTATTGCAACAGGAGAATGTTTCAGGAGAGATTTGTCATTGTTTGTGGCGGTTTGGAAAGCTCCTAAATATGCTCCGTGCAATCGTGAATGTAAATTGAATAGAAGGAAAAGCAATTTGCGAGGCATTAAAATCCCTTTGCAGGTTCCTTTGAAATGATCGATGTTTTAAACCACGATGTTATCTAGACGTAACCGAGTTGGGCAAGGCAATCCAATCCCCGAAGTCATTGCCTTCCCAGGTAACTTATCAGCCCGTGGACCACATTGGCTCCCGACCTCGGCGCAGGCATCGCTGTGCCTGCAAAGTTCTCCGCTCCCCATCCCTTAGAGCTCCTTTATCACAGGGCAAGCGAGAGGGGGAAACTGGCATAGCCCAATTCTGGGACACACATGCCTGGCCTCGCTGAGCTCCTGGCGAGTGGCATCGCAGCCTGAGATGCCTGCAAGAGGGGACCAGGACCACCTTTGCTCATAGTTCTGCACAAGACACAAAAACCAGGTGACAACGCTGAGCACCAAGATGTTCACCCTTAAAAAGTGCAATTATCATCCCTGTGCAACGTGTCCTCACTACCACCCACCTCCCCCACCCAAAGCACCAGAGCAATCACCTCATCCCCCTTCCCCAGAGGAGTGGGGGGATTTCTGGAGGAGATTCATTGTGCCGGGTGCCTGTCCGAGCTCGTGCGCTGCGCCGCAAACCCCAAGGCAACGCGTGGCACGATCTAGATCCAGGATCACGCAGCTGAGGGGCAGAAACCTGAGCGAGTGGCCGTTGTCCTCATCAAAGCTCCTGGGCCATGCCCACAGCCTGAGCATCTCCACCGTGCCGAGGTGCACGGCCGCTGCGTTAGGGATTAGGGTGGTTTCAGAGCCTTTACAGGCTTTCACAGATTCTACAGAAAGCCTGGACTGCTCCAGCAGCGGTTGTGCAAAGCCACCGCCAAAACGCCCTCTCTCCACAATGCTCTTTATATACGTCACCCTCCGTTCCCAGATCCAGCCCCGCTTCCCAAAGCACATGCATTAGTTGCAAGGCGGCTTCCCACAGCGCCCATCATCCTGCCAGCAAGATGCTGGTAAGAGCAAGGGGGTCCCACAGGCCGGGTGTTGTTTAATGCGCCATAGGAAGGAGCCGCGGCGCTGAGCTGATGAGGAGGCTACAAGAACCAGGACAGAATAGACAATGATCCGGTGGGTCGAGGCATCCGCCTCCCACGGTGACCGCTGCTCCCTGCCTCCCGGGGCACCCGTCTGCAGCAGGCAGATAGGCGATGATTTCTCTGCAAGAAAAGTTTCTTCCTAATCACATCAGCTCGAGCTGGGCCTGTGCCCTGAAGCAGCCAGGTTTGTATCTATTTCAAAGCCTTCACTTATTAAAATAAATTCGCTATTAGAGCCGCGGACCGTCTCGCGCATATATAAGCAGGAGGCCTTTTGGGAGCGGGGTTTTGAGTTGCAGAGCAAGGGTAGAAAGCGGGGAAGGATTGAGCCAGCAAAAAGGGATGAGGGGAGGCGAGAGAAAGGGTTAAGGCTCCCTCCTTCCCTCCCCAGCCCAGGCAGAGCAAAGCTCTCTCAATCAGTGTGTGATTGCAATCAGCGGGAAGGTGCCGTTTGCATTAAACAGAACAGACAGGGGAAGAACAAAAAAAAAAAAAAAAACCCAACAAAAACCCAGGCTGTGCAATCTGCAAAATTTATGTAAAAATCACAAACAACAATAAAACCCAGCTATTCTTTTTTCCTCTCCGCTTTCTCCTTGTTATTATTATTTTCCCCAAGGGCAGAGGACTGGGATGGAGCAGGGAACCAGCACTTCCCAGTCCCTCTGCCTGCCGAACCTAACCCCTCCCTACGTCAAGCCTTGCAATCAACCTCCTTTACTACTAATTTTCCCTCATGTTTTTTAATTAAATTCTCTGCTTCCTTCAAATACCAGTCAATGAACCATCCACATTTCCTCCAAATACCCTTGAAAGCGTTGAATCAGGCAATTAAGTGCCCTGCAGAGCAAAGATACCCGAAGAAAGGTCGCCGAAGAAGCGTGGATGGAGGAGGGTTGGGGTAGGATGCAGATGACTTGGCCACGCTGCATTTTCAGCATGCTCAAATCAGCAGCCAACTGCAGTAGCAGCACCCAACCTGCTTGTAATAACTTCAGGGAAAAAAAAAAAAACAAAGGTAACGACAATCCTGAAGATGGCACTCATGGGCCACCCTTCCCAAGCCAACCTCCCTTCCTGACCCTCCCAAATGAGAAGGTGCCCAGCACCCTGCAGCAGGATGATTCAGAGCCTCTCCAAATTTGCCAAGGTTGTCCAGGAGGTTGGATGTGCCATGTGTCCTTCCCGCTCGCCCTCCCCCAGCTACGCTGTCGGTTTCAGAGGTGGCTCCTCACAAGGGATTTGAGGTTGAAGATCAAGGAAAAAAAAAAAAAAAGGCTGAGAAACTTCAGCAGTAATGGTGCATGTTGTAAGAAGGCAGAAAAAAAGGAAGAAGAAAAGATTTTCTTTCACCAGTTTGGCATTTGCTGCGGATTGGTTTCACTCGGCACCATCTCTTGCCCGTACACCATGAGACGGGGTCCAGCGGCTCCGTTTATTCACCCTGTGCCAACCTGGGACCGATGTACAGCTCTGCTGAAATGCGGGAGTTTGGCTCAGCATTTCGCTTTGAGGGCTGAGGACTGTTTGAAGGAGCAGCTCAAAGGGAAGGAAAAGGGCCTTTGAAGCCCCCCACGGCTTGGGACTGCATGAAAAAGCCCCCGTGAGCCCTCGCCAGCTCAATAACACCCTCATTCCCTTTGTGCTGGGGCTCATTCACACCTCTGCGGAGCAACGCTGAGCCCACACAAGTCCTGGCTGCTCCATGAGGTTGCTGGAGTCAGTTACAACCCTGAGCAGGCAAGTGCTTCACGCAGAGCAGCCAAGACTGAGCTACACTTCAGCTTGGGCTGCTGAGCCATCGGGAAGCCTTGGGCTTTACCTTCCCCACCAACGAGCCCTTCCAAGATGCTGGAGCATCAGTGCGGCTCATGGCACCAGAAGCTGGACCTTGAAAAGAGCTGTTAGAAGCGATCTGATCAATGATATGGAGAATCCTCAGATGCATTTCTGTGCATCACAACCTTTGTGGGTGAAGACCCAACCTCAGCTACCTCTGAACCTTCTCCTCATCTTCAGCTGCCTCGGATTTGGCATTCCAGCCACAGATGCACAGGGATATTTTGTATTTAGAGAGACAAGCAGCTTATCCCAAAGGGGAAGGGAGATGGTGGGAAGGCAGCGTTTCAAGCCCTGGGGGGACAGGTAGAAGAATAACCCGGCATATTTCCCCCTGTGTCCTCACCTCACCTTGAGCAGGGTGACTTTCAGAAGCATTAAACCCAGTGTACAACACCACGCAGGGCGTTACAGGAGCTGCAGTGATAGCACCGGGCAGGGCTAATGATAACTAGAGGCTTTTTAGGCTCATTTATTTCTTCGGATGAGGAGTAGGCGTTAGCCTCAGGTGAGTGAAGAAGTTGCCGGTTCTGGGGAGGGGAGACAGGGTCATATGTTACTGAGAAACCTTCCATTTGTAGGCAGAGGGCTGCTCCTGCGTTCTCTGCATTATTTATAGCCCCGCCGAGCGCCGCCGTCCCCTTTATCTGCCTTCCAAGGGGCTTGCTGAGAAAATGAATCTTTGACTCAGCAGTTTTTTAACCCAGCCAAATGAAAGAGAAATACACACACACAAACACACACACGCTTATATATATAAATGGAATCCACTCTGGGGAGGTGACAGGGAGCTAATCCAACCCCCCGAGAGGCTGCAGGTATTGGCTCTCGGCAGCTCAGAGGGAAGAGATTTAGCTCATCCATAAATTGTCTGCGGCTCTTCCCCTTCTGCTGACCTCTACCACCATGTCTGTCTGTCCTCAGGCTGCGAGCAGCTGAAGCAAACCCAAACCCCAGCCTTTGGGAGAGCTTAAGAAGTGCCTAACACAGTCTAGGTGCTGCCATCAATTAAATAAATCTGCACAATACATCAAAGAAACAAATAAATAAATAAAAAAGCGGAGGTGACTGAAGAGCTCCACTTTTTTTTCCCCCTCCTGTACGCACATACACACACAGGTACTTAAAGCCAATTTTTCAAGTCATAAAACACTGCTGAATATTTTCCTGCATGAAAAATTCATCCTGTCTCACAGCCATCTGAAAAAGCAAATAAGCAAACAAACAAATAAACCCTTCTTGACGGAAAACATCACCCAAACCATTGCTGACGAATCCTCTTCGCCTCACACAGACACCAATTTCCACCCCGCCCTCGCCGCCCTTATTGCTCCCGCTGCCGGGACGCTGCAACTGGGCCAAGAAAACAGCGATAATAAAACAGCGAGAGGAAAAGGAGAAGGGAGCTATTCCTTTCCCCATCCCTGGTGTACGGATCTGCCTGTTGGCGCAGGTACCCATCCCGAGCCCTGGCTCGCAGCGCGGCCACCAGCACCACCAGTTAATTATCACCTCTTCCTCTCCCGCATCCAGGCTCTTTATAAATAGTTCTTTTAATCAGGGCTGCCTCCCCCGCCGGGAGCTGCTGTGCAATCCCAGCACCGGTTGCAAATGGGTGCCCCAGATCTAGTTTGGGCTGTGCCAGGGAGCTGAGCTCCCCAGAGGCCAGGTCACCGGCATCAGTGCGCATCGGTTGGGTGAGCTGGTTCGCCTGGTTGGGGTGGGATAGGGTCCTCCAGCCGCCTGACGCACGGGGAGCACCAATGAGGAGCAGCTTTCCTTCCTCCTGAGATGGAAACCACAATGCAGTTGGTTCCTGTAGGTGAGGAGCCAAAGGCACCTGTATCCTCAGCGGATAAACCCGGTGCGTTAAGAGCCCCTGAGAAGTGATGCTGAAGACATCTACAATAGGCACCCCGGGGAGAAGTTGCAGGAGACCCTGCTAGAGGGGAAATGACTCCTCCTTTCTCCCCTTTACAGCTCCTCTTGGTAAACTCCCTCCTGACAAATCCCCCCCATGATAACGGGTGGGCAAAGGGGCTGCCTTCAACCCATCTCTCCCCGAGATTGCTCTCATCACAATGGTCAAAATACCCAAATGGGTTTTTTACTCCCTGCTGTGAAAACAGGCCCTGTGCAGAATCATGGAATGGTTTGGATTGGAAGGAACCTTAGAGATCATTGAGTTCCAAGACCCCTGCCGTCATGGGCAGGGACACCTTCAACTAGAGCAGGTCGTTCAAAGCCCTGTCCTGGACACCATCTTCAGCTTAGACCTGTGCTTCCAAAAAGCCACCATTAGGGTAAAGCAGCAGCAAGGGGACACGTACCCCTCGTGTGACTCCTTCAGAACATCCGTACCTAGGACCCTACACCACTCACATATCTCCTTAAAAACAACCAAACTAAACCCAAAACCCTTCCCTGAGGTTTTTTTTTTTTTGGAGGGCAGGCAGTGGTTCAGATGCTAAGAGGTAATCTGCCTCACCCTGCCACCACCACCCTGGGGTGACACAGCTCCTGGTGGCTTTGGCTCTAGGACAGCTGGTGGGGAGAAAGGTCAACCAAGCGACAGCCAGCACTGCCACTGGCGAGGCTGAAATCCATCGTGAGACAGGTGGAGCAGGCTGGGTGTTTTTTGAGGCATTCACTACCCAGAAAAGTCTTTCCTAGCCCAATAAACATCCTCCGCCACCGGCCCGGCGCAGAGATGGGCACCAGTCCAGGCGACGCACTCGCTACCGAAGATCAGAAAAGCATTCAAATAATTGAAAAGGTAAATAAAAGCGAGGCGGGGAAGGAGGATGCAGTTGGCAGGGCCTTCTGCTCGTTAGGAAAGGGGAGCACTTAACACTACACAGACAGCAAATTAGCCTTTCATCATCGCCTGCGTTCGGCCGGGTTTTATCTGCCAGCGTTGCTTCTTTCAGCCCTGGCACCTCCCTCCCTCGCGCCGGCAGCCCGTGGGGACTCCAGTTTGCCTCCTGTTTATTCCCCAAGCTGCTTTGTTGTCTCAGATCAGCAGAGTTAGGGAGCCGTGGCGGCAGAAGATACTTCTGTGCAGCCGGCGAGAAGTTCACACAGAAAATTGATATTCGCCGCAAATTATTTTGGATGATTTACTGGAAGGAATTAACTCGCAGCAACGAGGAGAAAATTCCCACACCGCTGCCGCCTGCCTCCCTCCATCGACAGCACAGCGTGGAGTTCAGCCTCAACTCTGTTTTGTGACGATGAGGATGGCAACAGCTCGGAGAGGACCCTGCCCCACGGCGGCCCCGGAGGCTCCGACACGGAGGGATTCGCTGCACGGATGCTCGTACAACCTCCAGGTTTGAGCTGCAGCACAAGCCTTGCAAAATCAAGTTGACCCACCACACTCGTGGCAAGTTACTCATCAAATATAAGGCAGGGCTGCTCCACTGGCATCCCGGGGGGAGGAGGGTCAGCATGGGTGCTGAGGAGGAACTGGTTTGCTCGTGAGTTAAATTACACCTTGGTTTTCTAAAGGGCATGAGGAGGGAGAGGCACCGGCAGGCGACACCCCTTGCAAAGCCCAGGTTCATGCGCTGGCACCCCAGGGGGGTTTGGAGAGGAGTGGGAGCACCCAGGGAGGGCAGGGGCTGTTTCACCCTCGGCTTCCAAAAGCAGAGAAAATGCCACTGACTGATCTTTTCAGCTCTTTTCAAACCTCGGGATGAAAGACTCAAGGTTTAACACGGGGAAAAAGGAGCGTGTCCTGCCGGGACAGCTCTTCCTTCTGCCTGCAGGTCCTCGTGATGGAGCTTCTGCTGCCTCCCCTGCAAACCAGAGCCCCCCAGCCTGTCTGCACTGGTGTTTGCCGAGGGATCCTTGTGACTCGGCGTTGCCTGCCAGCCAGCTCAGCTGAGGGTTACGCTAAGTCGAGAGCATTTAGGGATTGCTCTTGGGCTGCGAACGCACCGGGCCAGCCCCGCTCTTGCTGCCACTCCGCTGACTTTGATGGGCTTACAAGAGGGATGAACTCAATCCCTCAATCCTGGATTTCCCTCCCACCACCTCCCTGGTCCTAAATATGATCAGCATGGTTTGTTGGGAAGAGGCGAGGACTCCTGCACACCTGGGGCTTCCTCAACCGTCCATCCACCCACAAAAAAATGGGAAAAATCAAGATGAAAAGGTCCCTCTGCTCCTTTACTTGTCCAGGGAAGAGGAGGATGGCTGCAAGCTGCTTTGACATTTCCTGCATCCTGGGATTGTTCATAACCCTGCCTAATCCCTTGAGTAGCTTAAAGCATCCTCAGGGATCCGCTGCCTTACGGGCTGAGCCCTGCAAAGCCAAGAACAGCAAAGGACACTCGCTGCAACCATGTCCCCACCCGGGGAAGGAAGCCAGCACCCCACGAGCGATGACACCCAGAGTCATCGCTGCCCACCACGAACCCCATTTGAAAGGAGAATCTGGGCTCCCATCCTTCCTCTGGCCTGAAATCAATGCTGATTTTCATCAGTTCAAGGTACAGATTGTCCATCAGGGAGGAGCTATCCCATATTTACCCCAACGCCTGCCCATCAGGGTCCGCTGCCCCCTCCCCACAGGACACCAGCCCTGCCAGGCTCTGTTTTCCCATGGTCAGTTCATGTAATAGCCCGTACAGAACCACCTAAACACTGCAAACTCTTGGAAATAAGCACAGAAATTGGTTTCCAGGCTCCAGCAGTTTCTAAGTAATGGATGTTTAGGATAATAATAATAATAGAAAAAAAAGAAAGCAAGTGACACACAAAGTAGATTCTAGAGAGGAAAAAAAGAAAAAGTGGAGCATGTTCTCAACACGAACCTCCAAGAAAACCTAAAACAGCACAGAGGGAATGAACAGGGACCAAGAACTACTGGCTGCAGCTGCCTGATTTAACCTCGTGCTCTTGCAGCGGAGCAAACCTCATTTCCCTGCGCTCCCCCTCAACTCCCCCAGCTCCTCTTCATTTCATATTCTGCCTCGATGCAGATGTAATATATTCTGACAGTGCAAAATTTGGCCTGAAAAACGCGCTGGCCTTTGGGAGACGTCTGGACTGGATCGGATGGGTGAGAGGAGGAGGGTGAGTGCCGAGCACAAGCATCACAGGCAGGCTCAAGAGATGGAAGGGAACTAAAAATCTGGAAGACGTCAACTTTTGGCTCTCTCCGTTAGCCAAAAGACATATTTGTCTACTGCTCAAAACGCAGGACGACTGAACCGCTCATTCCTCTACAGCAACATCATCTGCACGACTCGATTTCAGCCACAGAAGGAATTTAGTATTTGCCTAAATAAAACTTCCTTAACGCCGAGCTCGCAGCTGGGCTGCGCGTGATGGGCCCCTCCCAGGAGCTCAGGAGCAGGCAGGAGGTCTCTGATCACAAAAATGAGGATTTTGGAGACCGGGGAACAGCTGAGCAACACGGGACAGAAGTTGCAGTACAAGGAAAAGCCGTAAGAGGAGGGAGGAGAGGTGAGTCCCCGCTCACCAACAGAGCCGAGAGAGGAGGGAAAGGAGCTGGGGTTTGAGTCCCATGCTGCAAGAGAAGGGAATTTGGTTTTCCTCTTCAGCAAGTACCCAAAGCTCCGTTACCAGTGGGAAGAGGGGAAGTTTTGGAGAGTGGAGCGACGCTGCCTGTGCCTGCAGCTGGACTTCCCCAGGGCGAGGCCATCAAAGCAGCTCCTGAGGACGGTGACGAAGAGGGCCGCTCGCTTTAATTACACCGAGCGTCTTACCTTTGCGCGCCGCCCAAATTATCCACGCGCCTTGTAATTCACTCAAAGAGGCTTTTTCACCCGAGTCAGCAAAATGAAGAGATTCAATTACAGCCTTTGACTGGGCCTGCTTATTGTTATTTATAATACAATGCATCCCGGCTGCTGTTGGGAGAGAGATGTCCGGGTGCTGAAATGTTGCCTGTCTTGCCGGTTAATTGAAACACCGGCGCCTCTCTAAGATTGCTTCTCCCAGCCTCCCCGACGCTGGGTGGTGGCATCTACCTGCTGCACCATAATAGAGAGGCACAGGCTCCAAAGGACACCCGCGGCAGGAGCAGACCTCTTAATAGCCACCAGCTCCTGCGCTCCAAACCCAACCGCTGCCGAGCTACAATGGGGGGTTTCAAATGAATCCTGGAAGAGTGCTTGGAGGAGAATGGCTCTATTTTTGAAGAATGACACGAGGGGGGATCCACAGCCATCTCCTCTGAATGGCTTCAGACCCAGCTGCACTTTATAAGCAAAGATGAATATTTTTTTCTTTTTTTTTTTTTCCCCCCTTGCCTCTAGCTGCCCAGTCTCACTCCATCTGCGATGAAGTCATGCTATCTGAGTCCCTTCTGTCCCCGCCTCGCTGTTAGGAAAAGGATGCCGAGGTCCAAAATGAACTCATTAGCTGCTGCCGGGGGCACAAAGTGGGAGGAGAAGTGGCTTTCCCTCCTGGAGCAGGGCAGGCTTCGCCGGGCTCGTGGGAAGAGCTCGGCTCTGTGCCAAGGACTTCACAGCTTGGCCGGCTCAAGGCACAGTGGGGATAATTACCCGGGCATGCAGCGTCCGATGCCATCGACGTGGGCAGGAAACACCCTCTGCCCAACGGCGGCTTTGCAAGAAAACACAAACGCAACAGGCGTTTGTTCAGTCCCTGTCTACACCTCATCCCTCTTTGAGGCAACACATCACCCAAACAGCCCAGCTCAGGAACACATACGGATCCGACACATCACCTAGTCCTGGCTCCCAGTAGCCCAGCTCAGGAACTAACACAGGTCTGACACATCACCTAGTCCTGGCTCCCAACAGCCCAGCTCAGGAACTAACACAGGTCTGACACATCACCCAGTCCTGGCTCCCAACAGCCCAGCTCAGGAACTAACACAGGTCCGACACATCACCTAGTCCTGGCTCCCAACAGCCCAGCTCAGGAACTAACACAGGTCTGACACATCACCCAGTCCTGGCTCCCAACAGCCCAGCTCAGGAACTAACACAGGTCCGACACATCACCTAGTCCTGGCTCCCAGTAGCCCAGCTCAGGAACTAACACAGGTCTGACACATCACCTAGTCCTGGCTCCCAGTAGCCCAGCTCAGGAACACATATGGGTCCAACACATCACCTAGTCCTGGCTCCCAGCAGTCCAGCTCAGGGATAAATAATAATAATACAGGGAGCCCATATGATGCTCGTCGGCTGCTTCTCTCTCCATCTGCATCCAGCCCTGAGGATGATCTTTGAAAACCAGTGTAGACCCACTTCTAGTGAATGCGGCTTCCCCCTTCCTGGAGTGGAAATAAATACACATGATGATCAGGAGCACACAGCTATCTCCAGCAGACTGACAGTCCTGGCTAGCAGAGGAGATACCCTCCCATGCAGGCAACAAAACATGGGGAGATGCAAGCTCCGTGCAAATCCTCTCTCCCCTTCCTTGGCAACTTCATCTCTTGATCATTTCTGACAGCCCAAGTTTTGTCAGCCAGACGCATTTAAAAAAAAAAGAAAGAAAACCAGAGCAAGTCAAAGCAAGTTGGAGATGCAACTGGGGGAGGGGAGAGGGAATAAGAAGTAGGAGGGAAGGAAAGGTCCCTGGAGACAGCAGTGAATATGTAAACTTTCTCGATTTCCTCTGCCTACTCATACCTCTGTGTGTTAACAACTAGACAGACATCTTGTATATATTTGATAAATAAGCCTCTCCATTTATTCAGGGGAGTGAATTTGTAGCTATTATGATTCAAATGGCATGACAGGTTCTGGATCGTTGTATTTTTTTTTTTTTGCTATTGAGTTTACAAAAAAAAAAAACCCAAAAAAACAACATCATCATGAAAATTGCAAAATTCAAAGCAATTTTCTTTGGCTATGGATCCTCACAATGCAGGGACAGATAGATACAGTTAGATATAGACACACAAAACAACTACAAAAGCCAGTCCGAGTGCCTCTTCCCTCGAGACAGGAGGATGAGGGGCGCAATAAATAATTTAGAAATTGCCACCATCACTTGATTCAGAGTGATGGATCTGGCATGTGTTACAACAAGGCACATGCTGTATTCATTACCCATTGAGCTACATTTTAATTTCTCCCTCATTAACCTTATCTGTGACTGGGGTTGTGCATCAAGTCAAATCCTTCGGATGTCAATCAATTCATTAGACGGTTGTTTAGTTTGTCATATGTGCTGTTATCGCTTATTAGACTGCCACGCCGATCAATCAATCAAAAGGCAGCGAGGAGCTGGCTGGAAGGGGACGTGCCACGGCGGGCAGGGATGCAGGCAGGGATGCAGGCAGGGATGCAGGCAGGGAGGACACCACAGAGGGAGCTGCCTGGAGCAGAGCCCACACCTCCGTAACGTGCATTAACATTTTGCAAAGCAGAAGGGGGAAAAATTCAAAGAAATTGAAAGAGTTCCCATTAAGTGCAGTCAAAAGCCACAGCTTTGTTTCAGATCATCGAAGCAGACTATAGGCACATAAAAATAATAATAAGGTTAGCGAAGTGTTTACTGTCAGGGGCTGAAAACTCAGTACGAAGGACGTTGTACCACTCGCCCGCTGGCACGGAAAGTCTCCCCACCTCAGCAATCATGCCCCTGCTTTCACCTGATATTTGCTTCCCATAGACTTCCTCAAGCGTCCCCTGATGTTTCCGATCGATGGAGCATCAAAGGAAGGCTCTGGGCTGGCTGGATCTACATTCCCACCCGATCCCACCTTCTTGGCTTTGCCTATTTGAGCAGCATCACCGTGCATGGGGGAGGGGCTGGATTCAGGCTGGCACAGTCTGGGCAGGATGGGGGTGCTGGGAGCACCACGCACCCTCCGTCGGAGCCAGCCTCACTCCCTCTCATCCATTTATTCTGGTGACGCTATGGAGGGAAAGAACGAGAGCCCTTGCATGAAGACATGGCAACTTTGGATTCAGTTCCTTGGCTATCAGCAAGGCCCACGTGTGGGAATCCTCCATGGCGGCCCAAAACCCCTCCATGGAGCAGCCAGAACCGCCTGACAGCCCAGCAAGGGGCTGCGGGTGCTGCTACATCCCCGCTACACTCCCTGCAGCCCAGCTCCCCACCAATGTAACGCTGACTTCTCACGACTCCTTCCTCTCCCCAGCGTGCGGCTGGGGGTGCTGGAGGCCTGAGCCCCACCACCAAAATAAAATGCAATATTCTGGCCAACGGTTGCAGTTGGTGCTGCAGACAAACTTTTGGGTTTTTTGGTGCAAGGTTTGGCTATGACTCTCTTGATTCTCTTTGCAGACTCCCAATCTGGGAAAGCCAACCACACTGCTTGTGTGAAACAGGGGAAAATAGTGGAAAACAGAGAAAAATCTTTGCAGTTCCACTGCACATAGGGGAAAGATAGAGCCTGTATGCAGCATCAATGATCACCAGAAAATACAGCCTTTTCCTGAAGAGCATCGGGGCATCTGTGGCCCCAGGTCCTGCACTAACAGCCAGGACTCCCCAACTGCTCTGCGGAGCATCACCAGATGGAATCAACACTTCAAACAGCTCTTGGGTGAAGCGAAGGGCCAGGGAGAGCCTAATTACCTCCTTCTTCCTCATCAGCAACCTGAGACGGTGAAGCCGACCAGGTCTGGGCTGTATTTTCCAACAAACCTTTTAAAAATAGTGCCCAGCTGCTGTGGGAATCACTTCACTCCAGCATGCCACAACTCTGAAAGGCAGGCTGAGGTCAAACCTCCATGGGGAGGCTGAGAAAACACCTCAAGGGTTCCCCGACCTGCCATAACTACCCGTGGGATGAAGAGGGTCACTCCACACACCACCGCAGAAGGCGCGTTCGTGGTGGGATTCGCCGCAGAGAGCTTTCGTTTCTCACCAGCAGGAATGTTTGCAGATGAGTGAAAGCTTCCAGAAGGCTCAGAGAAACATCCACATTTTTTAAGGGGCTCGTCTGAACCCATTAGCACATCCTAGCTGCTATCGGCGCCGAGGAACGACAGACTTTCGCGCGTCTGCCGAGTCTGTCTGACTGCTCGGGAAGAAGGAAAAAACACCGGCGCGCAGCCCCGAATCCCGCAGGCTGGAAGTTCGGTCTCCTTCGTGCACAATCTGTCCCCGGGGCTCCTCAGCTGTTTGCAGGAGGAGGCAGGGAGAGGGAAAGGAGCCAAGGCTCATCTCCCAGCCTTCCTCTTGGCTGACGCCGGGAATCACGCCGGGGCTCGCGGAAACACGCGGAAACACGCGAGCGCCGGAGCCGAGCGCGGAGAGATGCCCACGTTCGCCGCGAGCCAGCGCCGGAGTCGTCACACACGCCGACGCCTTCTGTGCCTACGGCACCGTGGGGACATGGTGAGGTTGCTCGAGGACAGAAAGGCTTCCCCAAACCTGGGAGGGAGGTGGCAGCCAAGGGACGGCATCCCTCCGCCGGCACCCGGGCAGAGCCCACTGCAGATGCTGGGAAAAACTTGGGAGCTGCTGCAGAGCAGCGGTTAATTTGTAATCATGGAAACGGCCGGCCCGGGTCAGTGGCTGTCAGTGGAGGAGCTGGGGAGTGCTGCTGGTTGTGATCTGTTCATTTTTTTTTCATTTCTTTTAAGGGGATTTCATTTTAAAAAGCTGCCTTGATAAGGAATTTACCAGGGCAAAAATGAGATTACACCGGAGCTCGGAGTAGCTAAAAGCAGCAGCATTGCTGGGGACTCGGAGGCTGCTGCTTATACTATCTCTCTATCATCACATATATCCTTCTATCTAATCTATCTAGCACCGTATATACCCTTTAGCTCACCAGCTCTCACAATCCTTGCCCTCTATCCATCATCCACCTATTCATCAACACACATCCAGCTCTATCTACCCAGCCATCACTATAAATATCCCATCCATCCATCTCTCCCAATCTATCTCTCATCAGAGAGCCCCCTTCCCTACCTACCTTCATATATATCCACATATATATCTATACACACACCCCCTTGTCTGTCCATCTGTCATCAGCAGAGTGCTCACCTCCTCTCCCCCATCCCTCACCACACGTATCCTTCTATCTGCCGGCCCATCCATCACAGCTGCTGGCTCGCAGGGCCTGGGCTGCCTCTCTGCTCCATTTACCACCCGAGGGGCACCAGATATTTAGCTGTGGATCACCAGATCCATACCCTACTGAGTGCTGGGTCCACTTCTCCCACCCCCTGGGAGCCCCAGAGAGGGGATCGAGTGGAAAAGGCACTGGGAAAGGGGCTCTGAGCCAGCTGCAGAGGCTCGTTGCTAGAGAGGATGAGGAGAGCTCACAGTGCCGAGCCCGCTGGGCTGGTCTCGTCCTGCACATGCCATGATCTCAAGTAAAACCCCAATCCTCAGGCCAGGGAAGATGATCAGTGCCGCGCATCCTGCCCAGCCCCTTCGCAGTGCTCTGCCAAGTGCATGTACCACCCCGGCAGAGCCCAGCTCTCCAAAACCCCACGTTCCCTCTCCAAACCAGCCGCTGACCAAACCACACCGTAACCTGCCCCTCGCCAGCTGCCAGGCTGGGCACAGCACCTCCACACCGGAGCCAAACGGCGGCTTCGGCACAGGATGGTGGCGGGGGGCGACACGCCGCCGAGCGGCACCGAGGTGCAAAATTTGCCAGAGAGAAGAAAACGCGCAAGCGGTGCTTAAAAACTGAAAGCTGCTGCTTTAATTATGGGCTTTCTGCTTTATCACCAATAGCATTTCTCACACATTCATCAGCAAACCTGGTAATAAATCAATCGCGGGTAGCCAGGAGCTGCAGTCTGGCTCCTTCCCTTTCTCTTCCCTGCTCCCCGCGAGCTCTCGCACCATTAGTATGCAGTCCGGCACTGCCAGTCTGTGCATTTCTCATCGGCTTTGGACTAGAGCTGGTATCAAGCGGATGCTCCCAGCACAGATTTCACACAGCCAGTTTTGGCTGTGGGGAAGGCAGGCGCTGGCAGAGGAGATGGCGGACGTGCCTGCGACTCTCCGGGCACGTGCAGGGACCCGCCCGCATGTCAGATGGGTTTTTCTGCACCCACGGGGGTTTTGGAGAGGATATGGGGAACGAGGCAGGTGTGCAGGCTCCCTTTCCGTCTGCTGCTTGGTTTGTGCATAAAGGTGTTTTGCTGTGCCTTTGCCGTGCCCTTGCACTTGAGGTAGCCACAGAAAACAGGCTCTGCTACCTGTCCCATACCCAACAAAGCCACATTTGTAGTCCAGCTGGGACGGTGCAACAGCCAGCTCAGGAGCTGCCAGGCTTATCCCCGCACACACGAATTCCTGGAGAGGATACTGTGTCCCCTGAGTGCCGTTACAACCCCCGGGCAAGGCAAAGAGCTCCCGTCCTAATTGCTGGTGGGACCGGAGCAGGATTCGGCACTGGGGATGGTGGACAAGGACAATGACCCTGGCTGGGGACTGCGTGCACAGGCTGTTGAGCTCACGTTCCCTCCTCAACCTGCTGCTGTCCTCTGCAGCAAAACCACCAGCTCGGGTGCTTGGATGCAAACGAAACAATTCCAAACCCTTCATTTCTCCCCTCCCCTTTCACTTCACTATCACCTCTCTGCACTTCCCAAATCTTCATTTCTCACCCCCCTTTATTTGAGGGCTTCTGAGCTCCACTCTCTATTAGCAGCAAGCCCTGGATGCTGGATGGCAGAGGTCCTCCCCTCGCCGTCACCCGGCGCTTCCCATCGACCGCGCAAGCGCTGCACAGATGTGCGCAGCAGCGGCCCAGATGTGAGCGGCTCATCGCCAGGCTGGCGATGGAGAGGGAGCAGCCGTCTCCCCTCTGGCTCCACGGCTCCCATTCAGCAGTGACTCCCCCAGTCACCCGGCATCTGCTGGGCAAAACGAGGAGACGGGTTCCCTCCAATTCCTACTGGAGTGAGTGTGCAAATCAAATTGACCTTGAACACTAATTGGCCCTCTAATTAGCACTCTCAGCAGAGAAGCAAAGGACCTGGAGGAGACTGTCTTTTCAGAGGAGGTGGCAGAGCCTTGGCTGGAGGAAAAGGAGCAGCCATGCCTCCACGCTGTGCGTTTCTGCGTGGCTGAGAGGGCACATCCACGTGTTTACCCATGAAAATCCCCTCCCTGAAGTTAACTGAGAGCTGGCCTGGGAAGCTGGGACCACGGTCCCAGGGAGAGCAACCTAAGGAGGAGGTACCGCACAACGCAGACACCCCTTCTCATCCCCACAAAGTCGTACACCAGACCACGAGCATCTTTCTGAGATCTCTCCCAGCCCATTCTCTGCGGAGAGGTCTCTCCCAGCCCTAGGTTTGCACCTCTGGCACACACCAACCGTCTCCCCTCCATCACTCTCTCCATCTCTCGCCCTCCCACGCCAAGGCATATGTTTTCCTCCACTTATCCCGTCTTCTAGCCTGGTGTTAGGAGCTCTGGGCTTGACATTTTCATCTACCCCTATTTACAGGAGGGCAGATCCGAGGAGCTGGTCGCAGGTGATTTCCCCTCACAGCCAGCTCTACTCGCATGGACACACAGGAGCCAGACACCTCATTGCAGATACCATTAACTCTGCAAGTCCCCAAATCCCACCCTCCTGCCACACCTTGTCCTGGGAAAGATGGAGACAATGCTACAAGTGACAGCAGCCGTAGCCTTGTGACTGTTGGGTAGAGCAGGAGCCGCTCTACCCGATGAGCCCCAGGGATGGGGAAAGCCCCTGGGGTCAGATCCTGCCTGGTCCATGGGCAATTAGAGCAGGTGCTACACAAGGAGGGAGTAAGACACTCCATGACATTGCTTCCCAGCGGTGGGCACCCGAGCCAGGGAAGAGCTGAGGCCACCCCTGCTTAGGGCCCAGCAGTGGAGGGACCTGAATTCAGGGCTGGTCCCACTCCCATTGGAGGTGAAGCCAACGAGCAGCAGTTGCAAACCTAAGCCCAGGCTTTACACAGTTTCCTTCTGAAAATAACCAACTGACATGAAGTGTCTGCAGCCACCAGACACCAAAGGAGATTCTTCTGCTACATCTAGAGCCAGGAGCTGCCAGTGAACTTGGGTCGCAGCTCCATTTTGGAGCTGCTCCTGAAGAAAGGACACCTTGGCTTCCAGCTCCGGTGGCCATCACCACCCTCCGTTGCTCACGTGGAGGGTCAATAAAGAGGTGAAGTCACGCCTGCAGCCACCAAGCTGCTGCTCTGCCCTGGCTGGCACAGCTCCCCTTGCATCCTGACGGCACCGATAAATCCCATCTATCAGAGGTGATGTCCCGGAATAGGGATCATCATTAACCAGCAGCAGGGCTGAACTGGGCTGGGCAGGGCTGCATGAGCTGGGCATCACCACCACCCTGCTCAGAGTGCAGACCAGCAGAGAAATGAGTCCCCAGTAAAGCCCTCCTGGGTTTTACTCGCCGCGGGAACGGGATGAGAGCCGTGCCATCCCAGTGAGCTCTCCTCCTCGCAGCGAGCGGGGCTGGCAGCGCACCCGGGGAGCTGGGCTGTGCCCTCACCAGCTGCTGCTTTCTGCACCTAGTTGCCTCCCTGACCAAAAGTGCTCTTTAATTATTTAATGTGTGCAAAATACCTCGAGACTCGGTACTGGAAGGCAGATGAACTGCACGGCCTAAAATTGGTCTTTTCCATCTCAAACTCCTTGCATTTTATCCTGGGATGAAAGGAGCTCTATTAGGCAAAGCATCGGTATTATTAGATTTCCTTGGAGCCCTAACAAACGGATATTAGATTATTACTGCAGATGCATTTCTAAGGCACTCATCACCAGAGTATCTGGGCATCAATTACAAAGATTTAGAGATAAAAAAATGCTTCCCCCAGGAGAACGGGGTACAAAACCCCTTCTCTTTTTGCCTCCCTTCTCCATTTCTTCCAAATACGTTCTCCTCCCTCCCACTGCCTTCTGCAGAGCCAGAGCTGCTTACAAGGAAAGCTCAGGGGTTGATGGGCAACCCTTCAATCTTTGAAACATCTGAAGCAGCAAAAGCTTTTTGTAAAGACTGGCAGGAGTTAGCTGAAGAGATTTCAATGTGCAAATGGACACAAAAAGATGCAAGAGCCGGAATGAAACACCAGATTTATTGTTCTAAGGACAAAGGATTTGCTATTAGACGAGATGACCCGATGGCCTGGCTCCAGCACCCACAGGTCACGCCACACAGAAAACCAGTCCTGCTTTAGGGGTGAATGGGAAAAGCTGCGAGGTTCGGGTTTGACTGTGCTGATAAGGTCTCTGATGATTCCCCGCGTTACCGTTGCCATTATGCTAACCCCTCACAACTCCACGGGAATCGTGCTGGATATTGAACACACAAATCCACGGCTGGAAGCGTTTAAAGGCTGAAGAGAAAAGATCAAAGTTTGAGAGGGGAAAACAAGGGGAAGGGGCTCGGCCAGGTCTGCAGCAGGGACCAAGATGCTCCTCAGCCCTCAGGTGCCCGGGCGCAGTCAAGCCAGCGTGGGACCACACCACATCTCCCCTGCCTAACCCAACCTTTCTTGCCCTTCCAGCTTATCTTGCTTCCAAAACCACTAAACATCACGATGTTTACATGCTCTTGAATTTCAACAGCTAGTTCCAGAGCTTGTGATTTGGCCCAGTTTCAGAGCAAAGCATCAAAGCCATCCCCTTCTCTGGCAGTGTCAGGCCATGCCCATTCTAACCCGTAGGTAAATACTTCACGACTCCCCCCAGGAGATGCTTCCACAGCCCCTCTCGCTCTCCCTTTCTCACACAACAAGCTGCCAGAAGGTGCAAAGTCTGAACCAAATCTCCTAATTCATTTTCCAGTAATTGCAGACCAGGCTCCCTTCCCCCTGCTCGGCTTCGCTCTGCCTCAGCAAGCCAAGCTCAGCTGCTCGGCTCATCGCAAAGCAACTTCTGCATCACTGGTGGAGACAAAGCCGGCTGCTCCGGCAAGCCCAGCTTTGTGCATGGGCCAGACCGGCCGCCGCGCGGCGGGGAAAGCAGCTCTGTTGCTGTAAAGAGCTTTCAAAAGCATCCTCTGCTTCTAGCCACGGGCAGGAGTCCAACTTGGAGTCAAGACTCCCCCTTGGAGCCAGGACCAGCAATCCCAGTTCTGTCCTCACCAAGGCCAGGAGCCCAACATGCGAGCCACTGCTCAAAGCGTGACATCTCAAGGTATAGATGTCTGCCTGTAGCTCTTGCATTGCTCAGTTGCAACCTCCAAGCAACACAGCTCTTGGCATCCAACTGCGATGGACCAGACCTCCCTCTGTGTGAAACCTGCCCGCCCTGGGAGCGGGGCCTCGGGGGTTATTAAACACTTTGTGGGATGACTGGGAAGGGCCAGTTCAGCAGCAGGAGAAATCCTGAACCAGAAATCCAAGCAATAAAGCTTTACTCCTGTCCCATCACTGCAAGGTGCTGACAACAGCAACTAGCCAAGGGGCTAGCACAGGGGGACAGCTTGTCTGTGCGATGGGACCCAACACTGAGTGCCAGGTGCAGCCAAAGCTCAGACGTTGAAGATCAAAAGCCACCCCTACACCTCTTCTGGGTGATTTTACAAGTTACAGAGTCAATGCATTCGGTCCTCTCTTGGGCAGAGACTCAGCTTGACCTTGCACTGCTCTTCTAAGCGCGGCTCTGAAGGTGCTTTTCAACCCCAGCAAGGGTCAGGCATCAGCAGCATTTCTGCTCATCTCCCAGATCCCTGCCATGCTCCAGCCAGAGCCAGCGAACCTCACTCCTGAAGCCCCACAAAGCTGCAGGCCCCCTCCTGCCCCATGCACGAACCACCAGAGCATCTCCAGCACCACCCCCAGTATCTGTGCTGAGGAGGAAAAGATATTCCAGCAAATCACCTGCCCTGCAGTGGTTTATAATGAAGAGCAGGGAGGCTTCCCAAAGATTCAAAGACCTGTCCGTTCCTCCTCTCCTCCATCTCAAGCATCTCTCCATGTTTCACGAGCAACCTCAGAAATCAATGCTCACTGAATCACAGTCAGTTCCTTTGCTTTATTTATTTCCCTCCCCCACCCCCCCAGCTTGAACTCAAATCTCCTTCCAGACAAGGAGAGCTGGGGAAGAACCACCCAGCACTTCACAAGCACTGCAGGAAGCACAAGATAACGCCGAGACACGGGAAGGGCAGAGACCCTCCTTTCCAGCGCGTTGCTTCAGGTGCCACCAGGCACAACCTCGCGCAAGTCAACAATCAGGCGATGGATGCAAGATCTGGGAGAAGAAAGGGGCCCTCTGCACGCTGAGCAAGGGATTTCTGGGCTGTTTTTCTACATTTTGCATCACCTGGGCTGCACTCGACGCACCGGCCCTGCTGCGATTCTCCCGTGGTGATGGCTTAAAGGAAAAAACAGGCAGTTACCAAAAAACCCCGGCAGCAAGGACAGAGGGGCACCAGGGCACATGTCCTGCTCTGATTTCCTCCCCGGCGACGTCCTTCTGTCACCCTCGCTGTGATCAGCAGCCACCTTTGGCCTGGCTGAGCATCCAATGCTTTGGGTCAAGGACCACGTCTCTGAAACGAGGAGGCAGGACCGGCAGGTTCCCATCGTGGCTCTGCCTGCAGCAACATCAGGCAAGTCACGGGAGCTCCCGCTTCTGCAACGGGAACCAACTCCTTACACCGCAGCATTGAAGGGACTTGGACCCACCAGGGCTTCTCCAAAACTACCACCAGCAGAGAAAAGCCCTCCTGCAGCACCACAGCTCGTTTTTTCACCGGCCAGGGCTCACGTCTGCAAAGTTCATTGCAAAGCCAGCAACGCCCGAGCAGAAGGCTCTCTGGAAAAGCCAATTCCCGCCATCAAGAGCTGATGGGATTTCTGTGTGGAAGGGGGCAGAGAGGGACAGGGGTGAGGGAACCCGGCGCGTCCCAGATGATCGCTCCGCCGGCGCTAACGTGCGGAGAAAGAGCCGGTGCCGACATCTGCTGAGAAATACCTTCCCCGCTCCACGCTGAGAACTGCAATCTAATAATATCCCATCTGCCCCCCCACACACCTCCCCGGTCCCCTTCTTCATCCCTCCCCCACCCAATTACCGAGCCTGACATTATCCGTCATCTTCCCTTTGTGTCGGCGAGAATCCAAATGCAGACGCCGGGAAATTAATAATAATTGTTGTGTCAAAAAGCGGGATGTAATCAGGATGCGGCGTGGAAGCTAATACAAACACAAACAAATGGTATTTATCCTCCCGAAAGATCCCTCCCCTCCCTTCCCTAAGGGCCGCCGATGATAATACTCGTGGAAGAGATGAATCAGTGCTAATATAGGGATTAGGAATAGATCCCAAACCCCAGCCCGGGCTGCAATCAAAAGGAGCGCTCTTAATTGAAATTAGAGCTGGGATTTCTGTGCCTCTGCAGAGATGGGTTAAGCCCATCGGGGCTAAACAGAAGGGAAAATAAAAATAGCATCTTTATTCGAGAGCAAGAAAGTGGGCAATGAGGAGAGAAAAAGGAAAAAAAAAAAAAAAAAAGATCCTTTCTGGCCTCAGCACACCTGGTTTTCACAGCCCTTGCTTTTGAGGCTGGGTTTTGTCCCAGCCCTGATTCCCGCAGGCAGGGCAGAGACGAGGCGCTCCCGCTTCCCACACGGGCACTTCTCCCCCTTTGCAGCTCGAGCTGCTGGTTCAGAAAGGATATTTCAAGATCAAAACGAGCCTCCCGTGCTCCGATGAAACCTGGGGCGAGCTGAGCTCCGGGTCCTGTTCCCTATCCTTTCCCGTAACTTTTTATCGCTCTGCAAGTGAAACGTGCTCTTTGCCTGGATGCTCGCGCCAGCAAAGGGAAGTGCCCTCGCTTTTATTGCTTTTAGTCGGCAGCCGAAGTGTGCGGGCGCAAAAGGCAACGGAGAGACCACCAGAAAATAAAAGGCACAACTGCAGCTTGTACTGCTGCTTCAACTCCCACATCCCTCTGTGCCCTGGGACCGATAGCTTAAGCAGGAGATAGACAACTTCATCTCCTGCTGGCTCACCCCACCAAGCAGCCCCCGAGCTAAGAACATCTGAACATCTGCCATTTCTTCAGAGGGGCTGAATTCTTCTTAAATCCCAGTCCCGGGCTAAAGGGATGCTTCGGAGCCAGGTATTTGACAGCAGCATCTCACTTTCTCTCTTTCCAGGGGATTCGGTGGTGACTGACTCCTCTCACCTCCCCCCTCCCAGCCCTACACATCACCTTGAGTGATCCCTCTCCATGGATGCTACTCAAAGGAGTCTCACACACATGAGGAGCGGAAAATAGGATCCAGCCACGGTTTAGTCCCACAAGCCTATTAGCAATTCCTGTGCTTTAATTCCAAATTAGACTTTACTTCTCAAAACAGGTTTTTAAATTCTTGGCTCGGGAGCGGCGCCACAGTCTGTGCCTTCCACTGGCAAATATCAACCTAGACAAAAAACAAGCCTACAAATAAACCCAGCCAGCTCCAAACCCTCCCAGACCCAGCAAAGGTTGGGATTTGGCTCTGACCTTCCCCGATCTCACTCTGGCTTCCCCCACCTGCAGTCTCCCCCAGCCCTAGCCCAGTTGTGCAAAAAGCCCAGCCAGGAAAATCGCATTTCCAGAGTCGAGAAGCAGCAAGAAAACCCTCAGCAAAGCTGCCTGAGAGCCTGTGCAGACTTAATTCATCTGCTCAGCAGCGGCAGGTCCTCCAGGGCAACCCAAAGGGTTGCAGGTCAAGAGAGACTCAGTCGAGTATGGCCAGTTGGAGATGACTTAGATGCATTCCTATTCCCCATCTAAACTTTCGGTATCTCTGCAGTGATCTCTCGAGGAAAAAAGCTGGCACGACAGCAAACACGAGCGTGTTTGAAAAATAAATAAATAAATATAAATACTAAGGACAGCAGCAAATGCTGATATTGCTGTTCACCCCAGCTGCATCGCTCCGCGAGGATGCTGTGCATTGTACAAGCCTCCTTGTATCCCGGCCAGACTTTGATGTATCCCTTCAAGCTGCAGAAAGCTTTGCAGACACCGAGTTGACTAGATGCTAATGTAATGACCAAGATTCCAGGCAGTGATCTTGTTATACAGAGACTAGAGTTTTGAAGACCACCCATAAAATTCCTCTGCAGCTTCGTTTGTACAGTTAATTACGAAAGCTCTGGCAATCCGGCGAGGACAGCTTTGGATTAGCCTTAAGACCAGACTCTGAGAGCAGCTCCCAGCTCTGAAGAGCCTGGCTCCTCGCATATCAAGCCACCAAATCCAGTACAGGTCTTGAGGCCAGTCCAGAGCTAAATTGATTTTAAACACAAGCACCATCTAGAAATTGGGCACTTTCGCAGCCAGATGCATTTGGAGTTGGTTTGCAGCTGGGCAGAGAAGCCCATTAGGAGTTCAGGCATGTACAGCTAAATGAGCTCCCCAAGGTTGCTCAGCGGGGCGAGGATTCATCTCATCCAGCTCCCAAAAATGCGGCTGTCTGGTCCAACACAGAAGCCTGGCTCCTCCAGCAAGAGCAGAGGTTGATGCCTCTAAAAAACCCCATCTAAGGATGATAAGAACGGTGCTTTGGCACTACCACGTGGGGCTGGACCACAGCCCCCACGCTCCAGAGCGAATCATGGTCCTCCACTTAAAGAGCCTTTGCAGAAAACCAAAAAAACCTGGGAAGTTCTGGTTCCTCTAAACAGCCACTTCATTCCCAGGCTGGTTTTCCAGCCTATAAAGCACATGTCCGCGCTGTCGGCATCCCGAGGCTGGACAGCCTCCAGGTCCTCCTCCCGGCTGCACCGTCCCCTCGCCGAGCCGGCGCTGCGCCTGCTTGATCCCTTTTCTAGTAACAAATTACAACAGCAAAAGAGGAGCCGGGTGAGGATGAGCCTGGAAGCCGCAGCCGCTCCGCAGCAAACCCCACACCCACGGCGGGGCTGGCGGCTGGATCACGGATTGTTGCGAGCATGAAAATTCATTCATATGAATTTGGAATATAATACCTGACACAAGATGTATCGCTGCTGCCACGCTGCAATCCCAGATAAGGACACAGCAGTAACAGATGGAGGAACAAGGCACTTATCTTGTTAGCTGATGGATTTATCTCTCCTTCCCCCACCCTTCCCTACATATTCCATAGTGTGCAGAGAGCCACGTTCCTCGGCAGAGCAGCATATGGAGCACGAATTGATTTCTTCCTAACACCCCCTCCACACTTTAATTCAATAAGAGCTGGAGTGGCGGATAAACAGCTTGTTGTGCTAGGAAAATTTCAAAACAGTCAAGAAAATGTCAAACTGTCTTTTTTATGAGTGCCTTTTTTTTTTTTCCCCCCTTTTCTTTTCTTTTTTTTTCTCATTTCCTTTTTTTTTTTTCCACCCCTCCTCCTGCTCGGGTGCTCAGCACGGCAGTTGGCAGCGAGGAGCTCAGTGTCTGGAGAGAGCGGTCCTGCCACGGCTGTGGGGACCAGAGCATCTTCTGTCAGGCCCATCCATGGCAGAAGGTGGCTTCGGTCCCATCCCTGGAGGGAAGCTGGGAACAGAGCGGCTCTGGGTAAAAGATTAGGCAGATGGTTTCATCTGGCAGCTCCCTTAATCTCATTACTGGAGCTGGTGGAAGTTTTTAATGTGATCTCTCTTTCCTTCTCTACCCTCACCCCATTCAAAATGTCTTCCCCCCCCCCAAAAAAAAAAAGAGACATATTTCCATGGTGGCTTCTTTGTTAGGCACGAATAAAAACTTTTTTGAAACCCACATCCCATTTTTGGTGTTCTCGCCTTCCCTTTCAGTGCTTTATTTTAGCTCTGAAAAGGAGGAGTTATTAGAAAGGAGGGAAAAGCACAATTGCACATTTTCTGGATCTGGCTTAAGAATATGGAACGTTTTGGAAATACCAGGGACACGCTTCTGGAGAGCCACAAGCTGCCCAGGGTGCTCTTGCCCTGCAGACCCCTGTGCACTGTCACCTTTGCCAGTAACCTAAGCAGAGGCAACAGCTGGGGCATTGGAGTTTATTTGGCCACGTGAAGATCCAACCCCGAGCAAACGCCAGCACATCCTACTGCTCAAGGGCCTCCAGACTTGTAAACCTCCCCAAAGCATTCGCTTCCCTCTCTGCAGAGACCATCGCAGCCCCAAAGCTCAGCCCGGGACCACACATGGCCCAAGCCACCCCTGGCGAGTGGAGAAAACCACCTCCAAGTGAGTTTGGAGGAGGTGTTGGAAGAACGAGGATCAGTCCAAGAGCCTGCTTTCAGAGTTTGAAAAATATTGAGGCAAGCACGAGGAAAGAAAAGGGGAATGTGTTCCCAGAAGCAACACCAAATGAAATGGATTCCCAACCTGTTAAACAGAAGACCTCACTCGACAGAATGAATAAAAATGTGCCCTCGAATAAATGTGGAAGTTGCTTTGTCTCCTTCAAAACTTCTCCTCCAAAGCCTCTGCACTGATGTAGGACCAACTGCAACTTGGATGTGCAGAGAAGGCTCTGTGCATCCATGGTTAGACTCAGCACCCTGGGCAGGATGCGACACCAGCACCACCCTATCCCACAGCACTGGCAACTGCTGCTGTAGGTATCACTCAAGGAACCGGCCCCTGCAACCCCCAACCTGGGCCAACATCGCCCAGAGACCTGCTGGGAAGCAGAAATCAAGGCAGACAGAAACCCATGGGGCGGACAGCAACGCGATGCTCAGGGTTGCACATCCCTGCAGGGTGAACGTGCAAGAGGGGAAGACGCTGCTGTTAACACACTGCACACAACAACTCGGGGCGGGCGCCTGCTGGGCTCTTCTGGGGGGAGAAAAGACCCGCAGGGACAGGTCCAAGGGAGGAAAGCTCCGTCCTGCTGCTTTCCACCTCCCTGCCATTCGTCTGCTGCTGGGCTAGAAGAGGAAAGCGTCTCCCCACCCCCTCTGCAGCAGAGCAGTGCAGAAGGCTGCAGGATCCTGCAGGCAGCCGCCGTGTTTAGCATGCAGGAGACAGCGCCGAGCAAAAGCCCCGTCTCGTGCCACACGGTGCATGGGGCACCGGCCCAGCAGCCGGCCGGGAGCTGCTCACCATTCACCACTGTCCGCCGGGCAATCTCCCAGAGCACCAGCCCGTACGCCCAGATGTCCGTCTTCTTGTAGGACTCGAAGCAGTCGGTGCGGATCTGCTCACTCAGCACCTCCGGGGCCATGTAACGCTTGGTGCCCACCCGGGGGTTGTTGCCGATGTCCAGGTAGTCACTGCCCTGGGAGTGCATGACGGCCAGCCCTGGAGGGATGCCAGCCCCGGTCAGTGCCATGCTGGTGCTGCATCCCCAGGATGCTGCATCCCAAGGGTACCACGTCCCCGGGGCACGACGTCGCTGGGGCGCCTCCTCCCTGGGGCACCGCGTACCACCCCCATCTCACCCAGGTCTGCAATGCAGCACTGCCGGTTGCTTTTCACCAAGATGTTTCTGCTTTTCAGGTCACGGTGGGCAATGGCGGGCTTGCCCTGGGTGCCGAAGATCTCCACGTGGAGGTGGACGAGGCCACAGATGATGGAGGATGCCAGGCCCAGGCAGGTCTCCACGTCCAGGGCTGTCCTCTGCAGGTAGTCATAGAGCGAGCCGTTCTCGTGGTAGTGGGTGATGAGCCAGAGCTGGGTGCTGGAGTTCCTCGATGTCATGTCAGAGGCGATGAAGCCTGGATGAGGAGAAGAGCTGGGCCCATGGAGCTGCTGCACAGCCACCCCCCAGCCCCCAGTCCCCTCACTCACCCAGGATGTTGTCGTGGCGGAGGAGGACAGTGTTGTAGATCTCTGTCTCGCGGAACCACGACTGCTCATCCCGGGAGGAGAAGATCTTCACGGCCACGCTCTCCCCGTGCCACACGCCTCGCCACACTTCACCATAGCGTCCTTTGCCTGCCATGGCCACAGCACCGTGTCACGTGGCCCCTCCAGCCCTGGCACCCTCCCCGCACCCAGCATGATGAACCCAGCTCCCAGTGTGGAAGAGCAACTGAGCAGCGCTGGGTCTATTGACCTTCACCAACTGCCACCACCCACCCAGCCACTCTCCCCCCACCTCCATCAACAGGATAGGGGGAGAACTTGGAGTCTCTACTGTGTTTGGCTGAGATGGTTGGGTCCAACCCTCCTCCTGGGTCTGGTGTTGTGGTGCCATCACCAGCTGCCGGGGGAAAGGTGGTCTGGCAGGTGCCCAAGCCATGTCTGGGGTGGCTGGGGCAACCTCCCCCTGTGCATGGCTGCTCTCCTTACCCACACACTCCACAAGGGTGATCTGCCGAGCCACTGTTCGCTGGACAAGGAAGGGCAGCCCTGAGCCGCTGCCTGTGGTGCAGTCGTCATTCAGCAAGTCCTGTGGGACCGGCGTGGCATGGAGGTCAGTCCAGAGGCCACCCCACACCCAGCGTGTCCCCACTCCTGCGCCTCAGGGGCATGCAGGATGAGCTCACCCACCTCCAAAGTGCTGTCTCCCACCATGGATGCCTTCAGCATGAGGTCCATGTCTCCCAAGTTGCTTTTCTTGTGGCGGTGCTGGGCCACCTTCCAGCAGAAGAGTGCCGTGAGTGCCGCAAGGACAAGGAGGGTGAGCAGTGGGACAAAGATCATCAGGAGGATGTCGGGCAGGGAAGGTGCCTTTCCTAGGGCCTCTTCTCCTGAATGGGGGGAACCATGGATGTGAACATGAAGTTGGACCTGTGAGGGTGGAGGTCTCGGTGCTTGGGCTTGGGCCTGGGGAGGGTGGCTCTGCACTGGGGTGAACCCCATGGATGGCAGCTCTGCAAGCACAGCCCGAGAAGGGACACCTGAGGACATCTCTCTGGCCCTGTCCCACCTGGGAAAGGGTGACCCTTGAGGGGCTGAGTGAGGATAGGAATGATCTGGAGACCCCACCACATCTCCAGCACGTGGGCAGCTCTACCCCTTTCCCCCCCCCAGTTCCTCGGGGGGACCGTGCCCCAGTACCTTGCAGAAAGATCTCCAGCTCAGCGTTGCACATGCTGGAGTTGCAGCACCTCATGCCGTACTGCTCTGTCACAGGCGTGCGGCAGTTCTCCAGGATGTTCTGGGAGAAGCAGCCCCTGTGCTGCGTGATGGTCCCCTCCTCTTTCCTCTTGCTGACGAAACACACGGTGCCCGTGCACGTGGGCAGGCTGCAGTGTGGCACGTCGCAGGCGCACAGCAGCTCCTCTGTGGGACACGTTGTGCCGTGAGGCCGCCCTGCTGCCCGGCCCAGGGCATGCTGGTGGCTTTGGGGACAGTGACATCTGCCCTAAAATCTTCAGAACCGAATTTCCAGAGCGGGCAGCCTGGAAGCACTGTGGGATGGGCTGGGGAAGGCAGCTGTGGGTGCTCAGCACGAGTCACATCCTGCCCACAGCATCCCAGGGGACACAGGAGTGTCCCTGCAGGACCCAGGTCACAGGAGCCAGGACGGGACCTAAACCCCCAACTCAGCCAGTGCCTCCCCAGCGCGTACTGCTGGGATGTTGTGTTTTGGAAGCTGGGTGCTGAACCCCGGGGTCTTTCCTGGAGCTTTCCCCGGGTGCCCCAAGCCATGGTGCTGGGGCAGCACAGAGAGTGGCCACACTCCTGACCTCACGATTTAGCTCTGCCCTTTCACACAGAAAATATCCCTCCTGGAATCATTTGGTTCAGCGCGAGGCCAGCCAGAAGTGAGGGGACGGACGGATGGCAAGGGGATGGATGGCTGTGGCCAGCCCCCCCTTCTGCCCCTGCCACCCCCTGGCCCCAAGTACTGCCTGGTGCCAGGGCCATAGGGTGGTGGTGGGACTGGCTAGGTAAGCCCCAGAGGTTTGGTGGCTCCGTGGGCAGGACAGAGGCCCAGTGGGGACTTGGTGGGGACTCCCAATGAGCTCTGCTGTTCCTCCCCATACCAGCCACACTGCTTCAGTCCTCCCTGCATGAGCACCTGCCCTGTATCTGTCCCCTGGGATCATGAGCTGCTTGTCCCTGCTCCCCACCATCAGCACCATCACCCCTGGGAGAAAAAAACCAGGTTTCAAAGCACATGCACACGAGCCTTTTCCCCATCTCCCCTTTGGTGACGTCAAAGTGCTTGATGAACCATAATTAATTAAGCTGAGATCCTCTCTGGGGGGCAGGTCACTGGCCCAGAGGGGAGAAGCCCCTCCCTGGGGATGGCGCAGGGTCCCAGAGAAGCCCTCGCTCCCTCAGCACTCGCTCCAGGTGAGCTCGAAAGAGCTGCTCTCCATGGTGGTTTATTTGGAGCAGACCAAGCAATGACATTCCTGAAGAGCTGAGGGTTTATTGTAACCCCTGGCCCGTGCCAGAGAGCACCTGGGTTTGGTACTCACCAGCTGCAAAGCTGAGGGAGAGGGTCATCAGTGCCAGCATCACCCGTCCGCAGGCTCCACACGGCATCTTCCTGCAGAGAGCAGAGGGGGTGAGAAGCAGCCCCCAAACGCTCTGCAGCCCCTCACAGCTTCCCGTAGCTCCCACAGCCCCCAGCCCCATGATGCCAGGCAAAGGGAGTTTTGGGAAAGACCTGGGAGGCTGTGGCGAGCAATGGACCATGGTGGAGAGGGAGACGCAGTGGGGAGGGGTGAGGTAGGATGTGCTGCTTCCAAGTGGAGTTTGGCTCCAGATGTCCCAGGCACAGCCCTTCCTGAGAGCAGATTCCTGGGACCTCCCAAGCTTGGGGGACCGTAGGACACTGCGCACAGCCCCCTGGCACTCAGGAGCACTCCGGAAGGGGAACCTTGCCATGTCCATGCTGCTTAAGCATCCTTTCTTTATCCCAGTGATCAGTATTCGGGCATTTCCCACCATTCCTGTGGCTCCTGAGTCGCAAAACCACAGCCAGTGGTGGACCCCCTGGGCTCAGCAGCCACGGTGGGTGCCTAGTTTGGCGAGACCCAGGCTGCAGGACAGAGCTGAAAGCCCCACACCCTGACTGGTGGTGGTGGCCAGAGATGCCGGGTGCATCTGGCCACAGTCTGAGGCTCAGCCCCGGGGGGCTTTTGTACCGAGCTTATCAATGACACAAGCAGAGACACCAAGGGCAGCCAAAAATTCCCCAGCTGTGCCTTTGGGGAAAATTTTGCTATTTTTTTCTGTTTTGTTTTTTTTTTTTTCTCTTTGCAAGAGACATTTCTGCCAAGCCAAACACAGCAGAGCTGGCACTGCCCCCCACCCCTGGCCCTGCCAGCATCAGTGCCCCTTTCACATGGCTGAGAGCTCAGATGGCGGCAGCCGGCGCTCCCCAGCCCCTCCTCGGCTCATTCTTCGTTGTTCCCGACATAAACACGCCAAAGTCGCCATTTCCTGCAATTGAAGGAGCCCTGCCCAGGGCTGCCGGGACAGGAATCAAGATTGTTTAGATTCTGGCCTTGATGGAGAAGAGAAGTCACGCAAGCCTGGCCCTCAAGAGCATGGACATATGTGTCTGACACAGGCAGGCTCCGGTCATGGTGTAAAATGGGCTCACGGGGAGGAAACAGCGTCTGGGTCCTGAGGCCGGAGGCTCGCAGTGGGGTCTGGTCCCTGGTGCCCCATGCCAGGAGTGATGCCCAGGCTAATCTCCAACTGAAGCAGCAGATCGTCAGTGCTAAACTTAAACCAAGAGCTGTCCCCAGCGTCCCACAGGAAAACCATACCTGGGTGCTTCTGTAATGTGTCAAACCAGCCCCATCCCTGTCTCCAACCTGCCTCCCTCCTTTCCTGTGCTAGAGCTGCAGCTCTCACACCCTCCCAGAGTCCAGAGCATCTTCCACAGCCTGGCTGGGGGGGTGATGACAGGTCACATTACTATCTCGCATCTTTCCATCCTTTGGGATTTGCAGAAGCATCAGGAGAAGGATAAAAGTCCCAGTTAAAACCTGTCAGGTGGGACACAGGTGCTGCCAGAAGCAGCTGGGAGCGATGGGCAGTGGTGTGGTGGTGCTGGCTGGCCAGGGCACCTGGAGCACGACCCAGCCCCAGGGAAAGGGAATCTCCCCATGACCCTGCATGGTTGGTCACGGACACAGCAAAGCTGGTTGCAACCTCTGGTGCAGCTGGCACAGGGGCGACCTGCATGGGTGGGCTGTGCCACTCTGGCCCCTCTTGCATCCACAGGCACTGCTGTGCCGTGAGCGAGAGATGTGCCAAGAAAGCTGCAAAACCTGCTTGTGCTCATCATTTTGCAGGGCCGAGTGTCACACGCGGCCCCTTGTGCTAAGTGGGGACAAGGGGAATGCTCCCGCCCCGAGTGACCTGGGGTTTGGGTTGGCAGAAGGGGTGCATCAAGGTGGCACACCTGCAGCATCGCTGCTGACAGTGGCCCAGCACCCTCACTCCAGCCCCTGGCTAGTGAATCTGTCAAGTTTCCCTCATCTTTCCCTGTTCCTTTCCAAAATACACCCAAATCCCCTGTTTCCCACGTCAGCTCCGGGCTTTCAGTAACAGTCACGTATTATTTCAGCTCTTTAGAAAGGACCTGGGGATGAATCCTGCTACTACTGCACTGGTATAACTACAAATTTATGCTCCTGTTTACCAGATCCCCCACTCCAGCCTCTGCTAACCCTGACGTCAACCCTGGCATCCCACTGGCAGAAGGAAACGGGGCCAAATCCTGATTTTAGCAGTACCAGGGTAAAGCAGGAGGGAAGTGCTGAGCTGGGTGCAGCCCTGGACCCTGCAGTGGCACTTCCCACTCACCTACAGCATCCGTGTCCTGTGGGGCACTGCCTGGCCCCGGCGAGGTTCTCCCGGCCACGGTCCCAAGCTTGGAGGCGGTGAGCGGGTCTCAGCCGGGGCACCTCTGCTCTGTGCCGTGTGCCCCAGCTTGGAGGAGCTTCATGGGTCCGCTCCCCTCCCACTGCGTGTCCTGGGGATCCCACGGCCACGGTGTTGCCCGTTCCGATGGGGGAATGTCTCCGGCTCTGGCCCAGACCCGGGGGCTCGGCTCAGCAGCCCCGTTGTCCGAACGCAGCCGCTTGGCAAGCTCTCTGTGGTCTGGATGTGGGAGAAGTCAAAAAAATGTTTCTTATTACTGCCTCTTCCTGCCTGGCTTCTCTCCACCACTCCCAGCTAATAAAGCATTTCCTATTGCTGAGCACACATCCACCACCAGCCTCCCTTCCTCCCGCACACCAGGCCCCAGCTCCATCCTGGTTGCTCTCTCTCAACCCATGCCTCCCGCCCTTGTCCTTCACCAGGCACTTTCCCACCCAGTTTCCTGGCGTTCAAGGCAAACCCAAGTCCTTGGGGGGGGGATGTCCATCGTGCCTCTGTCCGTGAGCATCTAAAGGCCTTTGGCAGCAGTACAACCGGTTGCTTTGATGGTGGGAACAGTCAGGAGAGATGCTGTGGAAATGACCTCGATATGCTTGTCCATCCCTCCTGCTCCAGCAACCTCACCGGATCAGGAGCATCACAGTGGAGCCAAGCGGCTCCCCAGTCATTTGGTGCTAGCCCCAACACTGTGCAGGGGAGGTTTTCACCCCTGGGGGCGTAATGTAGTATTGGGGGGTGCTGCCAAGTGGTCACCTCCCCAGGGGTGCTGGGCATGGAGCAGGGCTGGGGCGTGCCAATGGGCTTTTCTCAGTGCCTCCCGCCACTACACCCGACAGTGGCCCTGGAGCTGCCACAGCAGCAGGTGCTGGGATGCTGCTGGCAGGGCCATTCCCACGGAGGGAGGCTGGGCACTTCCCGCTCCCCCAGGACACGTGGGACTGTCAGAGACGCTTCCCCTTTTGCCACTTCAGGGTTGTTCTTTTGGGCCTCCCCGCTCTGAGCAGCTTTGCTCTCCTCCTGTCCCTCTCTTCTCCCTCCATCCCCTATTGCATCACTAACCCTAACCTCATCCCAACGCAACCGGCACCAGGAGCAGGGGGAGCATGGCCACAAAGCTTTGAGCCTTGCTGGGTGCCTCTCCCCCATTATCGCCCATGATCTAGGAAGTTTTAACCAAACAAAAGCACAAAACCAGGATAAAACATGAGGGACCTTCACGTGTGACCTTGCTTGCACCAGGGCCAGGAGCTTTACAGAGCCGGCGCAGGGGAAACGGGCAGTTTCCATCAGATAGAAGCCACCCGGGAGGAAGCTGGTGCCTGCAGACGCCTTATCACTGTGACCATCTTTGCTCTGGTACATTGGTCTCGGTGATCTGCCCAGCTATTGGCCCCTCCTGGGGTTATTCCTGGATGGCTTCTGTGCTCCCGCTGCCTTCCATGGTTTCAGACAGGAGCTGGGCTTTGGCACTGCCAAGCTGGGAAAGTTGATTCATAGAGCCATCAAATCGTTCTGGTTGGAAGAGCTCATAGAGTCCAAGCATTGCCCCAGCGCTGCCAGGGCACCACTAACCCGTGTCCCTCAGCACCACAGCTCCACGGCTTTGAAACCCCTCATGGGATCACAGGGACCCTGCCACTGCCCTGGACAGCCTGGGCTAGGGTTTTTTCCAGCACTTTCCTTTCCAGAGCTCATCCAGAGCTGGGACTGACTGTAGAGGTTCGTTAATGAACACACCAACCCCATCCCAGGGTGATCCCTGGCCCCAGTGCCAACCCCCATCTGGGCCACATGAGGTCACTCAGGGGTACGGTTACTGGACTGAGCACCGGTGCACCAACAGCACTGCAACTCACAGCCTCACACCGGCTCAGCCCACCCCAGCTCAACATCCCACCACCCTCTTGAAGCCGAATCGAGACTTCCCATCGTGGCCACACATCATGACTTCACCCTGCAGAAGCGTGCGGGCACCCCAGGCCATGGTCAGGCATATCCAGCCACCCACTGGGGTTTCACCAAACCCTCCCTGGAGGGGAATGAGGGGCCAGCAGGAGCCCAGCTCTCCCTTCCTTTCCCCTGCACAGTGGGATCCAGGCTGGTGCTGGCACAGCGATGGCAGCTCCATGTGCTGCCCGCCCCCAGCCCATCTGCAAGCTGCCGCCAGGAGCTGGCGAAGGAGGGCAGCCACGTGCTGGGGAGCCTGATGCAAGCCCAGAGCTGGAGGTGAACAGACTGGGAGGCTGCAGCTCCTTCCCGCTGAGCATCCTTCCCTGCTGGCCCACAATTCAGCCCAAAGCTCCCAGTGCCCCCACAAAAGGCAGAGCTGCAGCCTGAGAGTGTGTGTGGGCTTTTGTCCTCCCAAAACAGGGGCAGAGAAAGGAAGGGGGTCCACACCTGGCCAAGAGTTATTTATTACCAGCTTAACCAGCACTTCAAGTGGCTCTCACTGACAGTTGCTCTCCTGGGGGTCCATCCCTGAGTGCTGCAGGTGCCAGGGCAGCAGCTCAGGGTAGCCAGCACCCCAGAATGGAGCTGGATTTAAGAGGAGCTTGAGTTACAGAGAGCCCAAGCTCATTGTCCCTGCAGCACATGCAGCATGCACCAGCCTCTGACAAAAAAGCAGCTGCAGGGTACCCAGGGGGCTGCACCAGTGCAGGTGAGGGGTCCTGGGCTCCATGCAGGTGCGGATTGGAGCTCTCAGAGGGTGGCTTGCTCAGGAACTGTCCTGGGTACATAGGGATGGAGCCTGTGAGCATGCCAGGTTTGGTTTCCAGCCTATGCCTGGTCCCTGGAGTTCCCGCTAACCCTCCCACGGCACTGAGACTCTCACCCCAGCAAGCCTTGGTTTGTCCCTCTGTCTGTCACCTGGGAATACACACGAGTGGGGAAATTAATGTCACTAAGGGGTGGATGGGGAACACTGGCAGCAGAGGGGAAAACATTCCTGCCTGCCTGATGAGCAGCCCTGAGCTTTAGTCATTGATTCAATCCTGTTAACATGGCAACTGCTTCCATCTTAGTTTGCATGGCTGCATTCCACCACGAGCTGCGGTATCAAGATCTCAGTAAGATCAGAGGCAAGAG